>BACB01002611.1:0-105968 GCA_000338015.2 Ganoderma multipileum BCRC 37180
TGGATCGCTTATCAGCAGCCGCTGTTTGCTTGGATTCGTCCTCACAGCCTTCATGCTGATTCATCTGTGAGCATGCATATTCGGTGTATCCCCGTCTCGTCCTTGACCATTAGTACCTTCTGACCCTTACGGTCCAGGTTACCGCGTCGCGTGTTTTTATCGAACACGTGGAGCTGTTCGCTAGAAAACCGTTCTCTTTCAGCCGCGACTCCGACCGTATCTTCTCCGGCTATGGCTGCACGTAAGCCTCACCCTTCGCGCGACCATGAACTCGGGGGAAGCCAACATGGGTGTGTACCAACATCGGCTTTATCCTAATCGTAACGACTGACGCCATCGTACCTATCCCATACCTCCTACGCGCGGCCTGCTGCGTGAGAACGCAGCTGTGAGGTGCTCGAGCGTTGCAGCGGCTGCCGCTTCTGTCTTATTTGTCCTGCAGCGTTTCTGGTCTCTAGTTTCTCGACCTGTCGTCGCTTCGTAGCTTCACAATGAATCAGACCTTTCAGACGCTATCGTCTTGGGGATTCTTTTTCCAGGCACCAAAGCATCGTTACCCAGCCACAATCGTCTGATCCCACCTCTTCACCAGACACCGCTCATGGCCATCCATTTTCTCCTTCTCATTCCATTCCGTTCACGGGGCCCGAGCAATGTCCATTTTGCACGGGTCAAAGCCACTTCCACACCCCTTATTCCATGTTTCGTGAACGTCTGCTTCTGAACGAATGTATCTATGAGTCTCTGCAACAGTCTGCTGCGTGTCATCTCATTAGCACAGCACGCACGCGTCGAACTCGACTTGCCTTCGAAGTCTTTCTCCGCCACAACGGCGCGTGTTGGCAGAACCGTGCCTATCCGGGACCTTGAGTCCGAATCTTTACTAACATTCATTTCACGTGTGCAACAAGTGGTCCACCATTCTTGAAATTCGGACAAGTAATTGTGGATTATGCATAGAGGAAAAACGGTCCGTGGATGACAGAAACGTCAGATGCAACAGAATACAAGTCGAAGCTCAGCATCTCCTCGCACTAACAACCACAACAAAAGGTAGGGACGCGAGCCACTGGCATAGCTTCGACAGCAGTATCGTGCATCAAAATGATGACCTCCCCCACATTCCTTGTTTACATGCCCGATCCCTGCCGCGTCGTATTGCTGTACGAAGGAGGCTCGGAACCCGATCGTGGGACCGTTGCATCGAGTTGTACCTGGGACTTGTGGTAGGGGACTCCCGGGGCTGGGGTACAAGATACGTATGGAGAAATGAAGGGTAACATAGAGGCATCTGGTGCGATCTGTGATTCTGCTTGTATACTACCGTTCACCTCGTTCAGGGTGGGGCATTCATATGCGAATGCTGTCGTGTGGGAGACGGTGGGGGAAGCCAGGAGCTTTTTCGCGGCCAAGTTCACGATGATCCTTGCCCCATGTATCCGAAGTCGGGATCCGGATGTGTGATTGGCGCGGTTCCGATTCTTAACAGTGGTCTCGGCGCTGGACGTGACTGTCTGCGATGGCGGCCCCGGGCAGGGAGAGTTCATGGTGTCGATGTCTGTGGGGATGATATGGGGTACGTTCACACTGCGATCACATATGAGTTGAAACCTACTTGGATAAGGACCGTGTCGTTGCGGCCGAGCTACGAGGAGCTCAGGAGTCTGGAGAGTAGGAAGGGAATTGCGTCGTCACCTCAGCTGCTCATTCGAACGAAATCGCGATGGACGTACCTCCTCGGACTCGGAGCCAACCAACGCCGCAGCCGTCTGACTATCATTGCCTCTTCCTCCACCATCCGGAAGAACGTTATCGGTCTTGCCGCTCCTGCACACATTCTGAGGCAAGTCCGAGTCAGCACCACTGCCTTTACGCCGGACTTCGTTGGAGTAGATACCTCATTAGATGCGGTGATAGTGAGCCTTGTGAGTATCATGGGGGTCTCGGTCGTACCCTTCGCCTCCGGGTCGAGCTTCACCCTCGTTAAGATAGCCTCTTCTGCATGAAAGAAAGGCTGGCGGGTCGCAGGAGCTACTCTTCTTCTTGGCTTAATATCCCCAACAGATCGCGCCGGTTTGCTCGCACTTGATCGGATCGCAGTGGTGCTGGCCATTGTAGAGGATAGAACTTGAATCGGTCGGAAGCGGGGATTGCCAACCGGGGGGGGGCGGTATGGGGCTTCGCGGCAGAGTACAAAGGGCGACTATAGCGAGGAGGAGACCGTCAGTGACAACGAGGAATAAGGTTTTGGGGATAGGAAATAGATTACGTTGTAGCCCTTCATGAGATAGGCCAGCTGCCGGCCTGAAACCTCACGGAGACCGCATTCCAGCCGGGTGATGCGGGCTTTCCAATTTTGAAAGGGAAACGACTAACTGGGTCTGGAACCGGGGGTCGTCGGTGGGGGTAAGACGGTGAATCATATAAGTCCAGTGAAGGAGAAGAAGCATGGAATCAACATTCTTCCGGCGGCAAAATGATGGGAGCATGAAGAACATCGACTCGTGTGCTAGCACCACTGAAACGCCCCGCCATTACCGCTCCAAATTACCTAAATATCGCTGATCGCCTCATGCCCGCCTCCTGAAAAAGTCGTGCCTTGCACCCGCCTGTATCTCACGCATCCCACTTACATATTTAATAGGTTCATAACCCTTCGGGGACAGACGCTGACCATTTGCCACCTACATGAATCCATCAAGCTTTTACCTATGTCCCAATCGTACAGTAGGGTACGCAACTAGAGGTAATTATTGATAGTGAGTTCGAAGTTCCTAGATAACCCATGTGTGCATACTACCGAGTCGGCCGACAGGTCTCGTCCTACTAAGTATGAGAAGAGTCGTCACACATGACGATTGACCCAACTCGGGAGGAAAAATCTGGCGCCATACAAGCGAGCACATGGTAAGCATACGCAGGAAGCCATATGAGCACCGGCGGCCTTCCGCGGCGGCTGGGGCAAAATCGGCCCACGCGGTCGTCAACTTCCAAACCGAGGTCGGAAATGGCATCGGATCTACCCCGGTGGCAGGTCCCGATGCCTTGGGATTCTCGTCATGCACGCCCTACAATATAACGGGTTGTCGGGACTTGGGGGGCAATCCTGTATCGCGGATTTTCCCTGGCCCAGAGCGGTACTATGCGCCGACAAATTGCTGGCGCTGACAGTCTTCGTCTGCTCGCCTTCATCTCGAAGAAAATATTCGCCAGATGGGCGGCACTGTAGTGAACTAGCTGATATGCGGTTCTCGTAACTCCTTAGTGAAGGTGCCAACTTCTTCGCGTGGAGGCTCCGGATAAGATCAACCACAGTCTTGTACACCGCATGGTACTCGGCCGAGGGCGTGCTGAGTTGCAGGCTCCAGTTTTGCCACTCCCGTATGACCACATCAGCAAAAACTAGAAGCACTAAACAAGGCACCTTGCCAGTGCGGGTGGAATGTGGTGTCCGCCCGACCAGGAATTGCAATTGGAGGCTAATATGGTATGATTAGTTCCGATGAGCTCGCCTGAAGAAAGCATCAACCGAGCATCATCGCACCTGACTCCAAAGCGAAGCGAGGCTGCATGGTAGGGCAGGGCGCGTAGTTCGTGGAGAGTCTACTCATGAGGGTTCGGCGGCGGATACACAACAACTTAGCCGCTTCCAGCCTTTGTGGGAACGCGGCGTGGCGGTGCGTGCCGACAGCGGCTGTCGCAAACATCCATCCAGCGTCACCAAATTTGTGGGCTGCTGATTCCTAATCAATGTTGCCGAGTGTGGGATAGACTTTAATTTGCCCCTCCGCGTGAAAGGAGGATCGCACCACGCTCTTTTTCATGCCCCACACGTTCACACCCCGACAGAGACACCCACGGGTCCTTAGGTTACGCCGAACCTTGCATGACGCTCGGGTGACGACAGGGGGCGCTTCTGCCATTGTCAATGTGTCCGCAAATCGATTCTAAGAATATGGGGCTGATGCATGGGTAACCAAGACGGCTCAATGACGCTGGCGGATACACGCCGACCCGGTTCTGGCAGTGAAATACAGGAGTTGATAAGTACCCAGATCAGAATGACGAAGGTTGAAAAACCTCGGCACACTGGCAGTGGGACGACTGTCGTTCGCCAGCGACATCAATGTTCACATTGTTTCCATGCCTTCCTCTAAAACGCCGCAAGCGAAGGACAACGCTGGGCACTAGGAGGTGCGGAAGCTTCAAGCGCTACGGTGTCAAACAGAACGTCGATCGTGCCCGAGTGATAAGTATGAAGCCGACCATGACCCGCCCGTTTGACAGCGGCTTTAGGCTGTTGGTGCTAACAAGCGGACTAGTGCGCCTCATATAGGACGAACGGGACCACCTTCGGGAGTCACACCAGGGATCGATGGAGCAGCGACATGTTGGACGGCGAAGCCGAAGAGTTGGATGAAAGAGAAGGTGCTCGTACTTGGTGTAGAACTCGGGGTAGATTTTGATGCGTGATCCACGACTTCAATACACTGAAAGAGTATTCAGAATTGCGTGCGAATGATACTCGGTCCGGGGCGGGAGGACTAGAAGAACTTGTGGAAGGGGCCTCGTTCGAGCTCAGAAGGTCCGCCCCTGACCCAACACCATCGTTCATGAACGCACTTTGAGCACAGAGTCCGAAGAGGTGGAGGTAGGGAGCCTTGAGACGATGCAAGGACCTTGCGCCAGAGATGAAATGGTCTTGAAAGCGTCGTCCGAGTTTGACACCTACTCTACGGAGATAGCTGGGTCAGGGAGGGGGACTTCGACCGGGACAAGGACTACCGGAGAGCGACGTACTTCGGAAAGCGAAAGCAATTGACAGTGGCGACTGGGCCAAGCCGTGAGCCCAATGGGCCAGTCCTTCGAGCCCCGTTGACCCCATCCTCCACTCAACGCCGGTCATGCTGATCTGCCGTCATATGGCCGCCAGAGCTTGGAAGTGCGCGTGATAGGAGCCGAAACGGAGGTGCTGATGTTGTTCTCCGTGCGTATAGCGTGGATCCGAAACGTGCAATTTGGAGGCGGAGCTCGCGTCAGCAGGCGAGACGGGGGTGGAAGATGGAGAGAAGGACGGAGAGGGGTTGCGTGGACGTGTTCTTTCAAACTGGCGGCGGGATTCGCGGGGAGAAGCGCGGCATATGATATACCTGGCATTGGATGTTGTATGGAAATCGCTGGTTGCCAAGAAACGTGGAGTTTGGAGAGTGACACGACGCCGAACGGCGCGAAAATGCAAGATGTGACCTGAAGAAGAAAGGGACGTGCCGCTATCGTCTAGGATTAGTTTCTGGATCTCCTACTGCGACATGAGGGTAATGCGCTCTATATTAAGAGTACAGAGGGAGATGCGAGCTGCATTGTACGCGACAAAGACAGAAGGCATAATCGAGGGGTTACGGCGGGCACAGCATTGCGTGAACGAAGGGTAGAGAAGCGAAGGAAGGATAACTAGGAATACACAAAAAATCGGCTCATAGAAGATAGCACCACAAAGAAGGAACTTCACCTAAGGCTCGCAAACTTCCAACTTCTGGGGACCTCCATGCGCGCCGAAGTCGAAGGATGCGGGTCCCCGCTTGAACGGGCATTGACCGCCCCTCCAAAGTGTCGCCGTTTTCGTCCTTCCCCTCGTGCGCAGCATTGCTTGGAGAGTAACTTGCGTGGCGCAGGCTACGGAAGGGAGGTGGCCAGTTAGCGACTCAAGGAGGTATGGGTCTGCGGCGGGTCGAATAACGCGAGTCGCGAGATAACTGTTAAGGCCAGTTAAAGCAAAGCATATCTCGGCTGGTCTTCAAAACCGTACCCGGCACGGAGCGTGGCCAACATAGGCAGCCTATGGTAGGAGGACAGGAGGGACAAATATGAACAAGCAGAGATGAGTCGTCCTAATCAAGATCTACCTGCAATATCTGAGATCTAATAGCGCTTATCGCTCAATCCTCGAGCCTCTGACTTCCGACCACTGGGAACTCCCGCATCGCGTCAAGCGGTGCACCTGCATGGACCTTCTTCCTCTGCGATAGCCCTTCCGGGTGAGCGTAGCAAATGAATTCCCAGAGAGAAACATTCGTTCATCGTGATTCACCCGTCACCTCCCACTTGTGCTCAAGACGAATTACGCCAGATCGAATCCGACACATAAAATCAACAATAAGCTAGATACAGGGAAATACGCAGGGGTGGTTCGAACGAGCAAGTTGGCAAACTACACGACGGTCTTTCGAATGCCGTTTTCCCCTCAGCCCACAAACACCCGCCGTGTGTGTTTCCCAGCGCGCCGCCTGGGAATATGAGGAGTTGGCCCACAGCGCACGGTGTCGTCCGTATATAACTGGGCCATCCACATCTCTCTACCTTTGTCTTTGGTGTCCGATGCGTCTGTGATGGAAGACTCGGGATAGCTGAGCTCCATCGCAGCCGGAAGAGGCTCTAAGCGTAGCCCGTGTCGTGTGGACGACTCGGAGGAAGTGGATGCGGCCTTGGAAATTGGCGGAAGTTGGGATTGCGTTGAAGTCGCATGGGACTGGAGTGATGATGGGAATGGTGACGGCCGCCCAAGGCGGGCGTGCGACGTAGGAAGCGGGGAGTGGGTACGAAGATTCTGAATCGAATATTGGATATGGAGGTCAAGGGTGGACATCCATGATCCTAGGGATGTGCATCCCTCCCCGCCGCTACCTTCGGAGCCGCCTCTAATGATCTCTCCACCAGGCCGCGCAAAGAATTGGTGTTCCTCCCGTCCAAAAAATCTACTGGTAGACCCGGAATCATTTATCGGAGGAGGTGGGCAAGGGAAGAGCGCCATCAAGTCGTGTCCGGTGAGGGCCGGGGGATAATCTCTTGGGGTGGCAAGCGTGGGGTCGACGTTTACCGGAACATCGACATCTACCTCAGAGCCTCAGATAAAAGAGAGTGCGAATAATACCCAAGGTGCTCACCTGGGAGGGTAATTGATGACGGTGCGTGGGGAGAGGCACTGCGACAGGAGAGCGAGAGGTTGGAATGTGAGCTGCGGCAGCGCACAGCCAGTGTACTTGTAGAGGAAGAGTGCCCCATCGATGACACGAAGCCTGAGAGATAGATTGGTTGGTAAGTCCGCGCGAAGAGTAATATATGAAACATGACTACGGGCAACGTATATGACAGATTCTAAGTGCGGATCGAAGATAGCCGATTCAAACCAGTCGAAGGTAGTACTGACCGACGTACGGACACCCCGCATCCAACTTCGACGGGGATACGCCGGCGGGGGGGTCTCACGGGCTAATGTAATTGCATAATTTCAGCCTGGTGACGGGAAGGCTGCTCACCCAGAAATGAAGAACACCGAGGCGAGAATCAGACTGCCCAGCGTTCCGAGAGCCCCAGCAGTTGGGCGACGCTGGGCGGCTTCAACTAGACCTTAGTGGTCACGACCGGGGAAACACAAAGGCGCCTGCAAGCTGCGACTGGGCCTGTAAAACGTGCATAAGCGCTGTTCTACGCAGAAACGTGTCAGTCAATCGAACGTGACCTCTGAAGACTAACGCAACTAGGAATTATCATGATGATGACGGTGCTAATGAAGAGGGACAACCACGCAGAAAGAACCGGACAGAACAGGGAACTGTGATGCTCACAACGGGCTTTAAGAAAGGCAAAACGACGAATAAACAGAAGGTAATCGTCGAGCCACGGTAATGAATCTGGGTAATCAGCGCTATCGGGAGCTGGGACGCGGTTCGGGACGATCTGGGCAATATTGTCAGTGTGTTTACCTCCGGCTTGGGATGAAATTCTCTAGTGCGTATAGTCGTCCGCCTTGACACCATGAGCGTGTTCAACTTTCTGTCTCACATTCAGAGCAATGTATAGGCAGAAAGTTACACGAGAAAAGGAAGGACCTTTCAAGGATACGAACGAGAGCACGGTGCAGAAGACGAGCAAGGACAGTCGAAATCGGACCACATGATCTTTACCTATCTCCGATTTGCTCAGATCTGAGCGGAGTCTGAAGCTCCCCTCCCGAGGACCCGGCCGATCCTCGGTTGTTCCCTCCCGCTCCTCATCGTGCCCCGGTTGCCTTGCTGCAGGCGAATGTAACTGCGGGAAACAAGTATGTACGGCGGTTTTACCATCGGGCCCACTTTCTAACATTTCATCACTAACCCAGCCGTGTTATTCTCAAGGCAGCGTGGACACATGGCGCTTAACTCGCCAACCTGAGGGCAACGCAGGGAATTGGTCTGCTATGGCGAGGCCGCCTCGATCGACGCCATTTCGCCTACACTGGAGTCGATCTCTGCATTCTCCATGCTTTCCAGGTATATGCATGGATATACTTCTCGCTTTTATTGTGCACGTATTCATATTCCGTCTCGACACGCGGTTGTATTCCGCATCAACCGCCCGCTAAACGGACCGGGTATATATTGCAAGAATTCGCCTCCTCTCCTCAAGTACGCACTGTTAATAGACTGTCCCGGAGCGGCGGAACGCGGTTGAAGTTGGACGTAACCCTCGGGCGGCGTCAAGGGTATGATGGACGGTGTAGATTTCCAGTGGGTCCCTGCTTCCCCTCGTACCTGATCATGATCCTATCCTAAAGCTTCGACCAATACAGTGGCTATGTACAACCTTCAGATTCTCATGAGATGATATCAAAGAGCCCTAAACCTTGGTACATGACGTGACTACGCGTGGTCCTCACCTCTGCCGGTGAGTTGTCCACATAGCCTGCACGTGTTTCTGCGATTACGGACAGCTGTACCATGGTTGGAACAGGTATCGACGGCCTCTCATCTTTGTAGATTCACAGATTTGCAACCGGTGTATTACCGCAGTGGTTGTATATTGATGGACACGCCGAGCCTACCCGTGAGGTTCTTGGCTGTACCTGTATCCGTACCCGCGCCGGTACGGGTACTAAGAGATGCCGGGTACGGATTTGGTTGGGTACAGGTCTATGAGTGGCTAACCCGTGGTGGGACGGATATCTGCGAGAGAGCAGGTCGGGGCATAGCCAAAGCCAAGTAAGTGTTAGAAGCTTCCAGCCGTGGTCCATATACCTAAAGCGTCACGTCTAGTCGTCGCTAGGGGACGTCATCAGCATGTACGCCCATCGTCAGCCCGATCTCGCCGCCGAAGGCGGCGGCGCCCCATACCCGTATATGGTGGCGGGTTCTACTCGGGTCCGCCCTGACTAACCCGTACCCGTACCCGTACGGATATACCCTACTCAGGTCCTTTCCTATATATTACTGCTCACTGTCTGCCGTTCGAGATCAACTTTACGGCAACCCGGCAGGAGTTAAGAACCCTCGTCCTTCATTACCTTCCGACAGACGGCGGCAATGTTTCAGAGCGGGCGTAGGACATTTTGCTCGACCAATCTGTAGAGAGGCTTCTGATATTCTCTGTAAGTAATTGCGCTGACATTCATGACCTCCCCTCACTGCATTGGCATGTCAAGTTTCAGCCCCAATTTGAGGCAAGCGCGACGACCACGGCTGGTCATCTAGTCGCGCCTCGAAGAACCTCCTCGATGGTGATGGGAGGGCGCCTGCGCCTGTGCGAGATGGGGCGCGCGGCGGTAAATGATACGGTAAGTGCCGCGTCCCGAAAAGTCTCCGTCAAATGTGACGTATCTCATTGCAGCCGCATGCAGCTAGACATCGTGGGACGGGGCCCTATTATGTACACATGGGGGCGGTTCCATCGGAGGGGGGTCTGCTATTTGGTCTTCCATGAATATTATTGCCCTGGTTGGCGGAATACTATGGAGAGAGAAGTGGTGTATGTTCTCAACGTAAAGTTAAGGTCTCGACGTTGATCGGTCTAACTTTCAAACCGTGTTCCACCCAACGATCAAGACGGAAGAACGGCGCGAGAGACGATGGCCAGTAAACATCGAAATCGTTATCCTGCAACATCGAGCGCCAGCAGATGATTCGTGCCCGGTCGTTGCCATACCTGCATTCGCGAGTGCACGTCAATCGTGTGACTGCACGACCAACGCTGCAGAACATGCAGGCCCTTCCCGGCTGCACAAGGAATTGATGCATGAGCTCTCAAGTTCATGCCGAGACGTCACGCTCACATTTGTCCTGTGGAGATTGGCGTCCGAACAACTGGGACGGGCCCAAGGATCAGGCTCAGTGGAATGATGAAAAGCGAAGCCCTTCGTTTCTGCCCGAATAGTTCAAAGATGGACATGTGGACACAAGGTGTCCGAGTTGGCGCGGAACCCGAGTCCGGCACGTCCATCGCTTCATCGGCTGCGAGAAACGACACGCCGCGCTCATAGAGCAGGAACGATTGGTGCACAGCTGCTATGCTGAGCAGGGCTGCACACAGCGACAATCCAGCGGCCGAGTCCGTACCTTGTACTCCGTCGAACAGGTAGCAGCGACTGTAGGGTTGCCGGACAGGTAGGCCATGATTATGCTCAGCGCGTTGTCATAGTAATGATGGATCTTTGGACAACAAAAGAAAATACTCGTTTATCGTTATCTAACGGGATGCATAGCGAGCGAAGCAGACTCTACCATATTTCTCGACTGAGTCATCAGAAACTGGGATGGGAAATGGCGGTCAATAGGCGTCTAGTAGAGTGCGGCCGAGGGACTCGCGTATGGTGCGATCGGGTTGACAGACGTCAGGACCTGAGGGGAAGACCATTGCAAGTCCTGAGAGGCGCTTTCAGTGCCAGGACAATGCGCGTCGTGAGCCGTGACACCAGGAAGAGGAGCAGAAAGCGATTGAGAATGGAGATGAGAGAGGTAGCTATCGGGGTAGTATCGGAGTTGATTGGCATAGGGTGCAGCACTTTTGGGGACAACAGGGAGAGCGTGGGTATTGTTGGATGTGGCGTATCCATGACGTGAGGTAGAAACGGGAACCATGCTAAAGTCGGACATTAATGTCAAGTGCCACAATTTGAGACAAGCGGATAACGCACGCTGGGCGGCGGGCATCATTAACGGCGACTGGTACGTTGACGTTAGGGTCACTGCGGATGGACGAATGAGGGTCGAGGATGGCACTGGCATAGGGTCATGGGAAAACACACCTGTGGCGACAATTCGCCATGGGCGCAATACCCACTGCCTCGACGGGCTTGCTATGTCGCTGCGGAGTCGCATCGTGTGTTGGAGCCTGAGGGGAATCCGACACACCAGACGAGCAGGCTGTCGAGGGACGTGTCTCCGTAACTTCGATGGGCGAAAGAGGCTTTCGACGGGGAGTGGACTTCTTACGACTTGGCACACCCTCCGGCCAGGTACACTGCGTGGACGTCCCCACGTCACACACGGACTCAACGTGTCTGACGCGACGAAGCACGTACCTCTCGATTGCCGTCACTGCAGCGGAGACAGATGGGCTTGGTCTCATCGCACTACACGTCGTCGTGAGTCGGGATTGCTCGACGCGCGCCAGCACATGGAGCTCACCTTAATCTTCTTGGCACGACAAGTGAGGCATCCGGTTCTGCTCCGGGTGAACTTTGCACGCCGACGCCGGGTTGCACGGTCTTGACGCAGGGCGGACGGGTCCGAGTCTACTGTATACACCTGCGCAGTGTACGCATGTACTTGAGAAGCATTGTCAGCAGCGCAGATGTAGATAGGGGTTGCGGTGCTGCAGGCCCGGGGTCTGATGAGATACAAGAGGGCGTGAACAGGGATAGGAGCAAACTCGCCAGTGAAGGCAGTTGGCCATTACGGTAGACGATTGAGGAGCAGAATTGCAAAGATAGGAGCTATGGTGGGGGCTGCATGGTTTTAAGGCGAAATGAGCGCACGGTGCATGGGTGTGTCGAGAAAAAGAATCCCTCGGCTAGGGGATCAATTCAGCCATTTTTCTTCCATTTTCTAGGCTTTATCCGGACGCTTCTTCTTTCGGGGGCCGTTCCATTGGTCAGGGTCCCGATGGGCCACCCATTCTCACTAGCTCTCCCTCGAAGACGTAGTCCCTGCGTGCCCCGTGGCGAACATCTAGCCGGCGCAAAGGTTCAGCATGGAAAGCGCGAGGCCTCGAAAATCTAGGCCCTGACAGACGACAAACCGGTGAAGGCGGCTGCGCCTGCGCTCTTCAAGTTGCTCTCAAGTACTACAAGCCGATAAGGCGCAAATCTGGCGCGCTTTGCCATTAAGTTGCACCGTGGAGATGATCCGCTGCAGAGCTCGACGACATTAAGGATGCAAGTACTGTACTGATCAATGAAGGTCGGGAGGCTGGCTTTGTGACAACGCAGGTCCGACCCGGTGGGGCGGCGGCCCCGGCCGCCGCCTGCGACATGCCCGCCGCAGGCGGCGAAAAAATGCCTATTTTGGCTAATTTTTGTCCCGGAAAGGCGTGCCGGGAGGAGTGACAGGCGGTGGCCGGTCCTGTGACCAGTGATACAGGGGCAAAATCCGGGTAGTGTGTTGTGTTCCGTATGTTTTTCTCTATGTTTTCGTTTGTATCTTCGGCATCAGTAATTCCTCCGGCATCTGAACCTCTGAATGTCAGACACCGTGGGCGCCTAGACCCCCAAAGCAGAATACCAGCCTACTGTGAGTCAGCCACCACCTGCATCAGGAAAACCTCCCCTGTGCAATTAGCACTAAGGCGGGTAATAGTGACTACGTTGTAACTATTCAGCGGATAATTGTGATAATGTAGAGATCAGCATAGCACCGAAGATGCAAAGTGCTAGTCAATCAATAATGTTGGGTAGTAGATGCTAATGAAACATTCATTTCCCGACTTCAAATGGGTTGCAAGTGGGACATACAACACATAATGCCTACAATACATGATCAAGCAACAACCACCTGGCCATAACCGTGCCAATACTCCGACAACTCTGCATCCACATCACATCAGTATTGACATCTGCATTCATTTTGCCATCCGCATCCATCCACGTCTGTGCCAACCTCTTTGCCATTTGTGTCAATGTCTATGAGGTCCGACAACTTGGACTTGCTGCCCGACCTGCGTGGCGAGTCCCACGCTGATGTCGAGTTGGGTATGCCAGCGGTGGAGCGAGAGTTTATTGTGGGCGGGATGCACCAAGTCGCAGTTGGGTGAGCAGTGGTGCGCAAGATCAAGATACCTTGCTCGCAGTCATGGTCACAGTCCCGCTCATGATGCATGTAGCCGCTCTGGGATCCTGAGAGGATATGTGTGCCGCTGGGCCCAAGCTGGGACTGACTCTGGGACGAGGGATAGACCTGGAGCATGTCTGACCAGTGGATGTAGCGGTTGGACCCGCCCATGCGGCTATTCACAAGGGAGCCCAGTGCAGCTTGGGGCACACCAGAGGGGTGGATTGTGGCTGGCTGATAGTGCATCGCAGCCATGTTCTGGCCATCAATGGTCCCACGATGCTCGATGCACTTTATTTTTTTGCAGCACCTGTGCACTCAGTCAGATCATGGAAACTAGTGGTAGAACCCACTAAACAAACCTGTCGCAAACAGTGCCAGGTCCCTCCAGACCAGGACCCCACTTCTCGATGCACTTGCCTTCCTTGTACCAGCTGGGCAAGCCGCATTGCTGGCAGATGCGCTGCCCAGCTGTGTTCATGGGCAGGAAGCCGCCTCTACCGATTGACGATAGACCTGAAATGACACTACCTGTAGGGCCTAGGCACATGGTCAAGATTCTGCCCATAAAATAGGTGAGAAGAGAGAGCTTGGGCTTACCTAACGTTAGCACACTCCTGTTGCCACTGAGCGAGCCTGCTGCACCTATCTTGGATTTTTTGACAGGTGTGCCAGTGACAGGGGATGTGAAAATGTGCATCTGGAATGTCTGCGACTGGCCTGGCCCAGTGCAAGGAGCGGTCCCAGCAGAGATGCAATCTGGCCGGGCAAGCCAACGACTCCATGGTTAACCAGGTTAGACGAGGCACGTGTGTGGCCGCACTGTGACAGAACACCAAGGTGATACTTGTGCCTGGGGGAAGGCAAGCAGTGGTGCAACGTGGGGTGGAAATGCTGTCCGGGGTAAACTGTGCGGTGACTGTGGACATGACTGACATTGTTATCGCCTGTGGTAGTTGCTTTGATCAGCATATCCTTGAGGCTACTCACAGAGCCATGCGAGAAGCACCCACGGGAGGTGGCACGAGCATGACGGCATGACCAGTACTGCTTGGGCATAGCGGGGATCACCGTGGTCTGGTCACGAAGAGAGGTATTGGTACAGATAGTAGTAAGAGTTTGGATCGAGAGTGGAAGCAATCGTGGAGTGAGGTGCGAGCTGAGAAGACTGGTCAACTGCATGACCATTCAAAAGGTTGGCAGGATGCGGTGAGTTCGATGGCTAGAGCGAAGATTGTTAACGGGAGATAGCGGGAGATAGCGACATACTGAATGACTATATCACCTGGCGCAGCCATGATCATTATCATCGTCACCTCAAAAGTGCTTGGCAGGAGATGTGGCACCGGGGCCAGAGAGCATACCATTGTATCCCACGTCCATGCTGCCTGCACGCAGATGCACGTGACTTGAAGTCACACTTGGAGGTGGCAGAAGGGAGATGGAGGGGAACAGCTAGGACACTGTGAGCCTATAGGAAGAGGCACATGAAAGATGGGAGCAGGTGGGAGGGAGTTGGGGGAGATGAATTGTGCCTTGGACAACAATGGGGCCATAGACAGTGTTTTGAGAAGATGAAAGGATGGTATTGACCTATACAAGAGGGCCACCACCATCAGCAAGGAGATGAGAGAATTGAGCATGGGTGTCAGAGGTGCGAAATTTGAGTGTGATGAAGTAGTGGTCAAGCTCCTAGTAAGATTTCTGAAGCATCTGGAGGTAGGCGGAGGCTTCATCATGAACTTGCTCTGCATGATCTGTGCAGTTCTCATACTCGAGAATGGCTTTGACTGCACTTGGGGGCCAAGAGTCTTTGGAGGATGCGCCCTGAGAGGAAACTAGTGGGGAGCTGTTTGTGGGGGACTGGGCATTGGACTGAAATGTGGTGAGAAGGAGAATTAATAGTGAGGGGCGGGAAACCTGCAAGATGAGGATAACATGGCAAAAGGAAAGCTCTGCACTAAATGCTGATAGTGCAGCTGAATGAGCATCTAATTAAATGCCGGTTCTCCCTTGGATGTTCACTTGAACGTGGGTATGGCCTTGCTGTCGGACAACATGGAGAACTGTGGTTATGAGCTTACAGTTTGCTCCATATTGAAATAAATTAAAACAATATCATGTACATATGTTGATCACTGAAGGGATTGACCCAATAGTTCTTGCAGTGATCAAGAATGGTACTACTAGTGAGATCTCGAGGGACACTGTTACCATACACAGGTAACAAATGACAGCTTCTATGGATCGTTCGTAGCTCTGTGACATCAGCCAAGGGTTGATTCTGATTGCACACCTGAGATACTTTGTACATGCTATTGATGCGGTCATGATTTTTGAATGGCATATACCACTCGACATAAGCAAGGGGTCTGGGCACGATAATGTCACGGAATAGGTCCTGGCATGCAGAACGCGGAAGGGTAAAGATGAGTTGAATCCAAGCCACTCGATATCCTGGAATAACAATGCAGGTTAATTTTCATTTGGGGATTAGGGTAAAACCAGTGGCGCACCCTCTACTCCCACTGGTCCGCCCATTCCCTCGTTCACAAGCACTGTATCGAATCACACAAGAATGGCCCTACCCTGATGATCCTTTCATGCCGGTCGGGCATGGGCGGCATCCCGGACATTGTCCATAATACTGAGGTGTTGCGCATCCTCGAAAATGAACTTGAGTCAGTGGTATGCTGGAACACGATTGAATCGAAGATTGATGTCCTGTGCAGCACACTTGACTTGAGGGGTCGTGAGCATGGGATTGCGATACTTAACAATGAAGCAGGCGAGAGCATCCTGAAGGAAAGTAGCACCATAATCTTCTATCACTAATGTGAGCTGGAGGGCTTTGATCATTGGATATTTTGTAATCTTGATCTGAGTAAGAGTCGGTTGCGGTAGTGATGGGGCAGCGAGAGCGGGTAGAGGGGCAGATTGGGGGGCTGGAGATGGAGTGTTGTCATTATCTGATTCCGATTCTGATTCTTCATCCTGTTGTTGCAGATGCCACGCAATATATGCCTCATGGCGAAGGACCTTCTCACGTTGCTCCAACTAGAGCATCATCTGTGGGAGCTCGTCCTTGCAGTTTGTGGCACAATAAGCCTCCTTCACGAAGTTGATATGCAGTTGCTCAGTGTGCTCAGTGTTGTAGTTGTCTGTAGTCCCAAAAAGCTTGATCGAGTTGGGGTAGTGGTCAAGGGAGTGGAGTTTAGGGAAGTGAAAATGTTGCTAGATATTGAGATCAACAAAGATGGCCTTGTTCGCATAGAAGCGTTCAAGGGTGGCACGAAGCTGGACCAGGGTTTCGGATGTGTGGGCAGGATACTGGGCGATGTAGAGGAAGTCGAGAACAGCATGCACTGTGTAGACAAGATGCACCGGGGAGAAACCACCGTAGAGTGGAAGCCCTGTAATTAAGCCTATAAGAAACTGACAAATGTGTGCATGTTCCTTGCCTGTAACACGCTAGAGTGTCGTGATGCCTTTGAGAAACAGTCAAATATGATGGTTAGGAGGAAGGCAATGGCATCAGGCATCCAGCTTCTTAGCACCATATGCTGTCTTGAGCCAGCTGAAAACATGTTTGATGATGCCTTAAAGGAGTTGATGAAGGATATCGGGGATGATAGATGTGAAGATGTTAACGTAGGGGAGTTTCTCCTAGAATAGATGGGTAATGGGCTTGATCCCCACCTCCCTGCAAGCACAGGAAAATGTGAGCACAGTGTTGTCGACCTCCCCAAGCGTGGCAAGGACTTGCGATAGGTTACGGAGCGGTTGGTTGGGGTCAGTGGCATCCCCGGATTCCATGCGAGGAATGCTACATTTCGGGCAGGTACCATTCTTGCAGCATGTAATGAGTAGTTGCTTGGGATAGTCACCGATGTATATCACGAGGATTGGATAGCCTCACTGTGCTACACTATCACCACCAACAACCTTGATGCCGTGAATACCCGCCTTGATAAGGGGCTTGAGAATAGCAGACAGGCATGCATGGAAGAGGTTTGCTGTAACCCAGCGATGAGCAGCCTTGCTAGTGATGTGTTCGAGGTAGGACGTTGGCAAGTATGCGAGAAGTATCTGCCCACGATGAGATGGCTTGTATTGAACATCCTTGGGCAGGTTGCCTATTGTCAAGTAGACCGGATATGCAGTCTTGTTGCTGAAGACCATGAGCTGTGTCTTGTCTGACGAAATGATGATTGGAATGATGGTCACCCCTGGTGTCCGTTTCTCAAGCTCTTTCTGTTTGTATAACATTAGTTAATCGGCAAAGTACAGTTGATTGAATATTGGAATAATGAACCTGGGTTTCCCACCACCAGCACCCAGTGTGCATGTCGAAGTATACGCGGACGGTGTGGTTGGGATCAGTGTAGTGACGCTCAGGTGTGAAGACAAGGACACCGTTAAACTCGGGATCGCTGTACAATGCACGGATGCACTGAATGATGTCACGGTAGAACACCTCAAATACCTTACCTACAACTTTGATCTCGTGATGAACAAAGCATGGGCGACCAGAGGGGAGTTGATCGTCAATAATCACGTTAAGCTCCCGGGAGTTTTTGAACAAGAGTCCCAGCACCTCTATAAGCTGAAACAGAGACAAAAGAAGATGAGTTTAACCATAACATGACCGCAATACAGAACGCCTACCCCTTTGATAGCTAGGAGCTTGCTCACTGTAGTGGAACCGGGACCGTGCAATTTTGCCCAATGCGCAATCTTCCAATTAAGGCGATTCTTGAATAGAAGGTATGGGTTTTCACCCAAAGGATTGAGTTCGGTGTTGTAGTCATCGTAAGCCGAAGATTCCTTGGCAAGGAATGGGGTGCCAGCACGGGGATCAGGGAAGGAGTCGACAAACATTTTCATACAGAGTTGCTCCTGCGCACAACACTGAGATGTGTGTGAGTCCAGAGAGTCGGCGACATCATCCCCTGAACCCTCGGCTCTGACATCTACACTGCTAAACTCTATAGCACCATCGCCATCCGGAAGCAGCAGCTTCCAACTACCCTCCTCCTGGTAGTTCAATGCATCCACTTCATCTTTGTCCTCCTCCTCTACAGCCTTGTTATCACCAGCCAATCCAGGGTCCTCCTTCGCAGCCTCCTCCTGGACGTCTTTATCATCATTGGCAGGATTGAGGTCTTCATCAGCATGCATGTCATAGTCATTATAATCATCAAAATCGCCTGGTTCATAACTGCTGAAATAATCGCCTTCAAACTGCTAGGGCTGAATGCCAGCATCCGACAGCTGGTCATTGACATTTGGAGTCTGAGGGATTGGGGAGGGAGAGGGGGAGGGGGAAGGCCTTGAGGATGAGAATTCAGTAGGGCTGGACCTTGGACGTGGGGCACGATAACGCTCGTCCGAGTCCCAGATTGCGATGCAAGGAGGGTTTGCTATCTGCCCAAGATGCAAAAAGTATCCGCTGAGGGTGAACCAATGGTTGCATCCAGCACATAGCTCAGTTTTTGCCCTCCAGGTCTTAGAAGCTTTGGTTTTTGACTTAGACAGCATAGAGAAGAGAGAAGTTGGAGAATCAATAAGGGCGTAGAATGTATGAGACACAAGTGCGCAGGTGCACCTGAGCCAGAACAAGAACGAGGCCTAGCAAAATCGTACAGCCAGTATATGGTCTGAGCTTGGTTGAGCCCAACACTGTCCGAGCTGTGTCAGTCTTGCTCCAATCTACAATCCTTGACAGCTCATCACTTACCAACATATCCCATCCACTCATTCTACACCACTATTCTAAACTGCCCCTAATCCAATTAACTCCATCATTCATTCCAAAGTTCTCTATGGCCAAGTGGCAGGTCGTTGACTCTGAGTTGGACTCATCGCCACAACCATCTCCGGAGGTGGACAAATGTGAAGGTCTGGGTAATGAGGAGCCTCCAAGGCGTGGTTGTAAGTTGCTTCTTGCCTGCTAAAATGAATGGCATTGACACATACCTTGGTTAGCAAAGCGTGAAGCCGCTAAGAATGCACACAAAGGTGACACATCAGTAATATTGTTGCTGCATGAAGACCTAACACTGATACACTGTAGCTTGGAATTCGTTTGTTCCCAAGCCCCATACCCAGACAGCTAAACAGGATAAGAGTCATCAGAAGGCAGCTAACTCTGGAGGTATGTTGTCAACTTACCATTATAGACGTCACCTCCTCATACATCCCATAGTCCCAAAGCCAAGGCCCATCATGAAGGTGACGCAGCCGCCACTATACACATGTCCCCTGCCCAACATTCCTCTCAACACATCTGAAGACGAGATACTTGTACCTTATGCTCAGAATGGAACCTCATCGTCTAGTAGGAAGTCGAAGGCTGCCTTCATGCCCAAGTCCAAGAGGAACGCATTGAAGATAATGCTGTTGTCACTGAAACCAACCAAAGCTGCCCAACTGGACAAGCGGGGTACTAAGGGAACTGCGAAGCACGGAGAGAGCGACAGTGAAAGTGAGATGGAAGATGAAGAAGACAAGCTGGTGACATCTTCTGAGTTGGGCAGCGAGTCGAGCGAGTTGGAGGACCTGGAGAAGAAGGATCCAAGTGCCTTCGAGGCCAAGTTTGCCACGGAGGTACGTCTAGGCGCCCGGGCTAGGTCTCTCATTCACTTACTATGTCCCGCTCAGTATCCTACCTAGGTTGACGAGAACAATGTTGAAGACATGCTTGGCCGTGACAATGGTATTGTCCCTTCTCCCATCGACCTTTCTGTGGAATCACCGGCACCGGCCCTCGCAGCCTTGCCTGACTCACCTGCTCGCTCACCCATCCTGTCACCTATTCACTTGCCCATTCTGTCTCCCATTTGTTCACCTATCCCGTCGCCCACTCGCTCACCCGCCCACTCGCCCACTCGCTCACCCACTAGGTCGCCCGCTCACTCACCTGCCAGGTCACCCACTCGCTCACCTGTCCCGTCACCTGTCCCATCACCTGCTTGGTCACCAACCTTGTCTCCTGCTCACTCACCCATCCCATCACCTGCTCACTTGGTGATCCAGTCGCCTGTTCATTCACCCGTAGGGGCTGCAGTCAACCTGTCTATGGGGTCCGGTAGAGTCCATCATCTTTCATGCAAACATCAACAGGACAACTCTTCCAACGAGGAGACTCAAGCAAACCCAGTAAGTTATTGATTTGCTTCTTCGACACACTGATGTATCACACTCATAATACACATAGGCATATCTTCCGAAGAAAAAGAGCAGGGAAGACAGCTCAGACAATCATGAGAACAAGCAACGTGAGAAGAAATGGGAGCAAGAACGTAAGGAGTGTAAGCGGCAGAAAAAGGAAAAGGAGAGGGAGAGGGAGAAGCATGAGCAGCAAAAGATGGAGAAGGAGAAGAAAGAACGCAAGCAACAGAAGAGGGAGGAGGAATGTAAGTGGCAGAAGAAGGAGGAGAAACATGAGCAGCGGAGGAAGGAGAGGGAGGAGCATAAGCGGCAGAAGGAGAAAGAGTAGAGAGAACATGTGCAGCAGAAGGAGAACGGAAGGAACGAGCATAAGGCGTGGAAGGTAGAAAAGGAGAGGAAGGAATGTGAACATCAAAAGAGGAAGGAATACGGGCAGCTGTACACAAACAACAAGCACCGTATGTCTGCGACATCTGCGGGCAGCCGTGGATATGAAAGTGCGTTCATCTTTTAGGTTGCTACTTTTTCAGAATGGTACTTGTCCTCCTGACCAACTGCCCCTTTTCTTTCACAGTTGCTATCTTGCCTGGTTTTTCTTCAACCATGCTAACCATAACTGAAACTCCCCTTCCGCTGCCCCTCTTGCTGCATCCCACAGGCCTGTCGGATAATGATGTCGTACCTCGAGGAAGCAAGCAGAAGTGGAAGTGCCAAGACAAGGTATCCGGTCCCATTTTCGTATCCATCACAGAAAGTAATACACCTAACAGGATATCTAGTGGGTCCAAACCCAGCCAGAGGACTATTGTCCTAAGAAGCGCTGCGACACCAATGATGTGAGTCCAATCATTTGCGTCCCTGTTTATATCTTTCACAAGGTACATTATAGGATGAAAGTGACTTGACATCTGACTGTAATGATGATGACGAGTGCATCGATATTGTCTGCCTTAAGGGTCCACGTCCTAACCTTACAGACCAATATTCGTGGGTATATTGTGTTGCAGTGCGTGCAATCAAGGAGGTCGAGAGCCATATTGGTACAGTCAATGCATTTCCTGAAGGCGAGGCAGATGGGCATGAATACCTTCAGAACATCTTGATCAAGCATGCAACAGCCCTGAAGTATAAGGAGATGGTGGGCAGGCTTCATGACGAAAGGAACAAGAAGTATTGGATGAAGTTTGCATCCATTGTAAGCGCATAGTTTGCTTATGTCCTACACTTCTCACTGCTATCTCCCAGCTGGAACAGTGCACCTTGCTCCTTTGTGGCAAAGTCAAGAAGTTCTGCAAAGGAGTGGTCCATGGAACATATGGCCTCAAGATCGGCGATTCTGCAAAGGTGGCGTGGCTGGAGAAGAGTATTGCTTATACCTTTCCTCATAATTACAAGGCAAGTTATCGTCTCTTTCATACTTAAATTTCAGTATTTACCTAACCCTACCAAACCCATTCAATAGTTCACAATGAGCCATTCAGCCTTCCTATCTTTGAAGATATGTTACAGGTTGCCTTTTTCAGCAAGCGTACAAGCTTCAGACACTGTATTTCCCATCTGTTCACCTCTTTGCTTCCGGATCAGCCCAACGAAAAGGAGATACCTGCTACTATGTTGGGGCTGATCTCCACTACCATGCATTTTCAATCAACCTCCTTCATGTTTCACTTAGAATGCGTGCATAGATCTACGCTGCCATTGATAACTTCAAGTTTGACCACTATGAAGCTCAGAAGTTTGAAACAAACTTGTTTATCCAGTCATACTACAAGAACATGGAGAACCTGTCCGAGATCAAGAGCAAGAATGCAGCAGCCTATCATCAGCTGATGCACAGTTTCTACATCTGGGTGATGTATGTGTGAACTTTTTTGATCGCTACTGTACCTGTTTGACTGATTACATTGTCGCTCAGCGGTTCAGCAGTTAGATCTGCTGCTGTTGACTCGACGGATTACCTTGATATTGAGGGCATGGCTTAGTCCTTGTCAAGGTTAGCTCCACTCTATCCTGTTTGGAGCTTGGTGCGCTTTTTCTTATGCTATCTGAACTTGACTAACCATATGCTGCTTGTACAGCTGCCCTCGCCACTCACTAGTCTGCATGTTGTGGCCAATTGCCCACCAGATACCCATTAGCAGACATGAAATGTTCATCAGTGTAACTAGTGCCTTTCTTCTTATGCTTCCTCTCGACGATCACACTTCGTTCCTATCGCTTCAATGACCTCCCCCCACTCTGTCCCCTCTTGCACACATATATGCATACCCCGGACTTTGTATGTACATATATTGGACTTGGTAGATACTATGCTTCTCGCTTGCATGGTACCATTTTTGTCCACTCCCTCAATCTGTAGATACTGCCTGCTTCTGAGTCTTTACATTTGCATGTGTGGCTTTTTGTCCGCTCTATACACGGTCCCCGTGTTATCATCATTAGCTAATCTCGATAATCTCTGCTACTTGCATCATAATTGTTATCTATAGTACAATGAATCAAGTTAATGTCACAACTATTGGTGTGCTTTTGCCATGCTAGCATGAGACAATACAATAATAATGATTGCTTCAGTCCTGTTGTTGCTGTGCTATTCTGCGCATTTTCGCTATTAAACATTGGGTTTTCCTGATGACTGCGGCACCATGGTATGGAGTCGAAAAGATTGCTATTATCCTTAGGGACAATTGAGGAGCATGTGAGCTCCTCGCTTAAGGAGCATGAGGCTCGGGACCTCACACAACCGTGAGCACCTGTATGTTGATGTTCAAGCCGTGGTGGTGTCCCGACGTCCAATGTAGTGTGTTTGTATTCTATGTAGATCTTGACAGATCCTGTCTGCTCATTGTCCCCATAATGTTGTTCCTGCATTTAGTATATTTTCGCTCATCCCATACTTTACCTTTTTCGTGTCTCACATATACCTGTGTCCTATTGTGTTGAGCACCTCAGTCTTTTCCCCCAAAACTGAGATATGTATACCTGTCTCTACTGTGTCCGTTTCCTTCTTGCTGATGTTCTATTGTAGTCACTTACTCCACTCGCTTCTAGGTAGAGTACATCAATATATTCAAGTCTTTTCTTCCAAGACTGAGTTGCTTGCTCCACTCACTTCTAGCATGCATTCTCATCTCATTCTTGCCTGTCTTGTCCCTTGCATGCTTGTAACCTTCACAGGTTATAAGCCCTGCTAGCATGGCTTCCCTCACTATCCCCACAGACACTTTCTAGACCACTGGTTCTAGCCACATCATGCTTCCATGCCTTAATGAAGATAGCACAAATTGGATCCTATATCAGGACCAGTTTATATCTGCCATCTATTCAAAGGGGCTTCACTGTTACCTGAAGGGTCAGGATCAAAGGCCAGTCTATCCATCAGTTATACAAGGTATTGCCCTGGTCAGCTTGACAGCTATGTCCATGTCTACCTTGACAGCCACAGCCATGTCAGGGGTGACAGCTGCCACTGTGTCATCCTTGCCAGATGCCTCCGCTGCAGCCTAGTCTACCTCCACTGCACAGACTGCTTCCATGCAAACCGTTCATCAGGAAAAACCCTCTCAGGCTATTATAAGTTATTGTTTGAAATGAATGCAAATTTGCTACTAGTTACTAGTTATTTACAGTAATCCAGTAATCCAAGTAATAGCAGTAAGCAACATCTATTTGCACAGGTCCCTTTGTTAGATAGTGGGAGAAACCTCCAATTACAGGGAATTACTATGCCAAGTAGCAGGAATAAAGCACACGAAAAAACATCCAAGCATATACTAATGGGCTCTTGCTTAAGCTCCAACTGATAGTTATAGCGAAAAAGCATGTATTGCAATATAGTATATGCATACAACACTAACATACATAGCCTAGTATACAAGTATGATAATACCACTAGTCTACATAGATCCAGGACAAGCACAACAACTGTTCACAAGGATGGATCATCAGGGACATAACATAGCAATGCAATAACAATTGGAAAGATGTACAACAAGTGGGTTACCAGGTAGTAAGCACACACAGAACAGAAGCTTGTGAAAGGTATGGCATGGTAACTGACATAGATGATGCTGTAGATGGCAGCAAGAGAAGGGAAGCCTTGCCTTGGACATTAGCTATGGTAGAAGGGGTCTTGCAGTGGACGGGGTGCACACGTGGAGTTTTGAGATAGCGAGGACATGGTTCAGGTGGCTAGAGACAGCATGTAAAGTGTTGAGTACAGCGAGGTCTGTGATGATGATGTTCACTTTACCTGACGGGGCAGCGTGGAGGCTGACAGGGCTCATCCACATATACAGCCATCACAAAGTAACAATTCTGCATGGTAGGAGATCAGTAACGAGCACAGATAGAAGAATAGATGAGACGTACAAAGAATCAGAACTAGGTCCCACCAACTGTCAAGACAGATGTAGCCATAACCCACTAACCCCAGGGTGCACATGCTGACATTCATGCAGTTGAAGTTAGCGGGACCAGCTGCAGAGGGTAGATCATGGAGGAAGCAAGGAAAAGTGGGCATACCTTGATTTATGACTTGAGCACAAATGCCATGCACCCTTGGCAACCTTTCCAATTTTGAAAGGGAGGAAGGTTGCCGCTGACAATGCGAGCATGCCGAGAATGCGAGAATGCCTTGGAGGAGGTGTGCTTACATCCAGAGATAATGTTGTTGCCCTTCTTGGAGTGTGGCAATGGGTGGCAATTCTTAGCACAGTAGGCAGTCTCAAGCAGGAATGGAGTATACAATGTTAGAGGTCATACTTAGAAAGGATTGGAGGATGGACAAAAGGAAGAGCCACCACAATAAGCCACCATGATGAGGTGATGACTTGAGGAAAGGGAGGTTGTTGTTTAATGCTGAATGGTGCCACATTGGTGCTGTATGTGCAAGCAGAGATGAGCGTCAAACACCACTGCCACATCGGGCATCAAAGAGGATGTGCCCATCTGTTTGCCATCTGTTCATCTCCTCTGTTTAATATGTCTCTCGCCCCATCTTGCCAACATGATCCCTTCTTCAAGCACAACAGCTTGAGGTTCAAAACTGCTCTCCTAGCCATTCCTACCCACTTTTGACCATCACGCCCTTTCTCTTTCCTTCTCACAACCACTACACAAGCCCAAAGACCGCAACCCAATTTCCATAAAAATAACTGGATCTTGGTAAAGGCACACACTGGAGATGATGGTGATAAAGGAGAACGAAGAGAATGAGGGATTGGAATATCATGTAAGTCGTACTTTTATGTCACTCATCCCCAGTGCGCAAGAATGGGACAAGGTCCCCATGCTCCATTGTCCTGTCATTATCTCGTTTTGCTGCGCTTCAGCCTGCTGCTACATTCTAGCCCAATCAGACTTGGCTTGTATTTATACAGCTAGGTAAGTCATGCACCTTACTAGCTTTGGGACTATCTGGGACCACATTTTGGGTAGGCTCACGCATTTTGTGCAGCAGGGTAGAACAGGTGCCCCAAGACATGCTCAAGAACATGCTTGTCATTGGGACAGGATGGGGCCTAGCAGTGTATTTGGGATTCTTGATAGGTACTATGTCTTCCAATGTGTTGTTAGTTGCTTTGTAATGTGAATTGAAATTATATGATGGGCTTTGGTTTGTGATGCTTCAAACTAAGTATTAGTCTGCTTGAATAGCTGTAAACTACTTGTACTGTTTGAGGCATGAGAGATGAAATGGTAACTTGAAGTATTCACACTAATCATGTTGCATTACAGGTGTTAGCAGTAATTGACAGTCTATTACAAACACTACTAGTAATAGCCGAAGGGAGGTTTTCCTGATGGGGTCAGCCCTTATATACTAGTCCTAGATGCTGATCGAGTCATGGGGAGTCGAGTCATATGAGTCTGGGTCCGGAGAACGAGTCATATAGGCTCAGGTCCGGAGAATGAATCATGCATGTCTGGGTCTGAGGATGAGTCATGCGGGGTCACAGAGAGTGATGCAGTAATGTAACATAGTAACATGAGGAGAGTGGTCATGTGCATAGGTCAGGGGTTCAATCCCTGGTCTGTCCCTTGAGCAAAAGTAAAAGAGAAAATGATGGGGAACATACGTGTTAGTCTGTGATCATAACAATCATGCCGTGGTTTAGTATCTTGTGACTCAGATGTTCCTGATGCTGCATTTTTTATTATATGTTCATTTTTTATTGTACTTAAGCTCATGGACTCATGCCCACTCACCTCAGTCCTGCATATGCCAGTATGCATATGCAGGACTGAGGTGAGCATCCCACATTCTGTAACTTATCGAGGGCTCTCGCTAATGTTGTATCTTAGTGCTCACTCTATACGTACATACATCAGTAATATATTCAGTTCCACATACACATACTGAGTGCTCACTCTATAGGTTTGCCTCTGCATCCTTTGCCTGTGTGGGTGCAAGGCTGATACCTGCAGCGTAGATGGGCAACTCGCTATGCAGCGCAGTCTTCAGTCCCTAGAGAGTCATGTAGGACCAGCTGGTCTTTATGGGTGGCCCACCAATGGGTGGTAACTGGGCATTTTTGTTCTTATGTATTATTTCATGTATTTTTATGTGTTTGCACGCTGCAGTTAGGAGGGGAATGCGATAGGAATTGTTCTCGTTCTTGCCAACGGCCCGAGCGACAGATATGGGCACTGAGACGCCCGCGAGGAGGCGAATACAAACGACGGATATGGTCACTACGGATATGGACACTTAGACGCCCTGCTGGGGTCAGGGTTTGTGCGCGTGCTAGGGCTACGCGGGCGCTTCCCGTTTGGTCCTTTGGTCGGTGAGCGCTTAGTACCGATGCTGGTCCTGGGGGCGGGCGCCTAGGACCGATGTTGGTCCCACCCTTGGCACCACGGCCTACCCGCCACGTCATGGCAACTGGCGTTGGCCATGCTTTGTCTTCCGTCTTCATCTTTATCTTCCCTCCTTTTACCAACCCTCCGCCATGATGACCATCACAGAGTCCTCGGTCGGCCTCACCTCCCCTCTCGTCCTCTTGCCTCTTGCCCTTACCCTGAAAGCCCTCAAGCTCCGGCTTAGTATCTATGTTTATTGGTAGCCAGAAAGCCTCGATTCCTACGGCACAAGCGTCATTGGCCCATCACAACAAGGGTCCCTCCGCAGCATCTAGTTTGACCGTATCTAATGGTGAGTGCCTCTTGATTGAGTCCTGTTGTTCATCGTAAGCCGCATCCCGCTGCTGGTCGATGGTGGTACGTTGTTATCACCTTCTCCGTCATATCCATGCAGTCGCGCGAGCAAGCCGTGGTCCTCCCAAGCATCAAGAATGGGTCCGGTTAGTATCTTCCGCAAGGATCAGTAGGGCTTGTGGGCAATGACGCCTGTTGCCACTATCCGGTAAGTGTCTTAGCTCTTGTGTCGTCATTCGCTTTCTGCAGTTCCATTCCCGGTCTCTTGAACGTCTCGACTGCGCAGGTAATGTCGTTCCCTCGACTGTCCTCCGTATCATCCACCAGATGCTCACCCGTGATCTTGTTATCGCCAGGTGTAGCCCCATATCCAACCCCAGGTATCCCAGCACCTCTCAGCATGCTGTTGAGGGTCCGGCTTGCTCGCTCGATATCGGACCCTATTCTCCCGGGCTTTAAGCGTTTGTGAGGCTGTCGAGAACCTGCCGTGGACATATATGGTGAGTACCCTCTTACAGTCTTGTCGATAGACGTACTGATGCAGGGTCCTGAGAGGTAGGAGTGGGGTTCCGGCATGCGGGGCAACAGGAGCGCGGTTGAACTAGATGATACAGGATGTGTAGGTTGGGCGGGGCCGGGATTCTGATGAAGGTGTGGGTTATGTAGGTTAATAGTTTGCGCTGGTTACGTAGTCTCTTAGATGGAATATGTCTTTTTCATGCAAGCTATTTAGTGTGATCTGTGTGAAGAAAAAAGCGGACAATCATGGTCGGGAAATTCCATTGCAGTGCGCTATTCTGTGGTCCCGCCAAGCCGTGCCGGACGATATCCCGACTAGTCCGAGAAATAGCTGGGGTATTTCCCGCCATGCCCGAGAGAGGTTTTTCCTGATTACTTGCTCCGGGCATTATTTGGGCTTGTGTTACTTGGGGTACGCGCGAGGATCTGACGTATGCCTATCTCATGCAAGAATTGCTATCGTCAGATGCTATCTAGACAGGGTCTACAGGTTCGTCTATAAGTGACGACGTGTCCATACTGAAGTGCGTCATATTCATATTCGGCGCCATAAAGCCCGAAACCCTGTCCGCAAGAATGATAGGACTTTTATTAAGCAACGGCTCGATAAATTCAACATCAAAACTTGAGGGCAACAGGCAGTTACCAGCGGCGAGATTGTCGAGGTTACCATAAGCAGACTCGGAACAAGTACAATTCATTCTTGAAGCACCGGCTGAACATAACGTACAAAGTCAGACGAGAAGTGCAAAACGCAGGAGGTCTAGCGTGAACGGGGGAAATTTCGTTGTAAAGAAGTATACCATGAGGAGGGAGAGACTGCCGAATAACAGCGCTGAGCGCTGATACCGTACAATCATAACGACGAGCATAACCTGCACCAGCGATAGTGGTAGGCAAGGACAAGAAAGCTTTAGTGCGCACTAAGAAGACCCATCAAAGCGCCCGATTATATTTCCCTGGGGGGACGCAGTAGAAGTTAGTCATTGCAGCGAGATGCCAGTGGCTGTCGATTCAGAACTCCGAGTCTAGACGTACACATTCCAACCCGATGGTCCCCCGATCCAGTCGCAAGAATATTCCCCATAGGACTGAAATCGACTGAGATTACTGCAAAGATTATGGGAGCAGTATCAGAAACTGAGCGTACACGGCCATCTGTGACTCGCATGGCTCCATTCAACTGTACGATGCGCAACTCACCAGAGTTTCCATGTCCTTGCATCATGCACTGCGCGATGCCCGTCTTCGCATCCCAAAGCCGCACCCTCGAATCCTTTGATCCAGAAGCAATCCACTTGCCGTCCTCGGATACCGCAACTGAAAGGACGAAGTTCGTGTGACCAGTCAACGTCATCATGCACTGGTTACCCCTCTGCACACGCTCAGCGCCGCAATCAACCAGCCCAGTTGAGCCGGCACCCGAGGCGAGTCGGACATCCCAGTACTTGATCGTATTGTCGAAGGATCCCGAGACAATCCCCTTGCCGTCAGGGGTATACGCCACCGAATAGACGGAGTCGCGGTGGCCTTTGAGGTTGTCGACGACCTCTCCGGTTCGGATATCCCAGATGCAAACGGTTTTGCCAAGTGAAGCGGCGACGACAAATCGCCCATCAGGCGAAAGACATGCGGACGTGACTCCGGAGCCCACATCTTCTGGATCTTTGGGGACGGTGACTGTGCGCCAACAATTCAGCTATCGCGTCACTTATTTAGGATTACGAAGAAATGAAGTGCCACTACCATATGAAAAAGATACTCACGGACTTGCAGCGACTGCCCCGTTGTGCCGTCCGCATCCCATGTTCTCACTGTACCGTCACCCGAGCCAGAGACGAGAGTTCGGCCGTCACGAGAAAAGTCGACGCAATAGACCTCTTTCTCATGGCCGCGAAAAGCAGTCCGGATTTGGTTGGCGTCAATGTCCCAGAGCTACGATAACGACAACAGATACCAATGAGTATGATTATAACCATTACGCAACCATGGATGGCATACTTTAATTTGCTTGTCCTCCGCGCCGGTCGCTAGGTGGTTCCCTTCAGGGCTGAAGCATATGCCGCGGATATATGCCCCCGCGTCTGCCAGCACGCTATCGCCCACTTTAGATAAAGGATTTACGCACAACCACAGAATACCGACCGAAACTCCAGGCCTGTTTCTGCGCAGTATATCTGTGAACTTCGGCAGCCCGTTGCGAGGTACTTCCCGTTGGGCGAAAATCGAACGCAACAAACTGGGCTGAGTGGGACGGCTCAGTAAGTCAATGAAACTTCAGATCGTGGGCTCACCTATCGTGCTCGAAAATACGCGCTAGCCTTATATCTAAGTTCCTCTTCCCGAGCAACTGACCCGGCTTCGGTGGTCGAGACGCCGATGGATTGAAGGTCGCGAACCAGCCACGGCCTCGGATCTTCAATGCAGCCGGCACATTCCGGGGGTCGGTCCATAAGTCCACGGTATTCGGAGTAGCTGCCCCCGAAGCCAAGGTCGCAACGACCACGGAGTTCGAAGGGTCTCGAACTTGAGGGGCATTCGAAGTCGGTGTCGATGAAGCGAGTGCACGTAGTCGTGAACCTGCGACCACCCGAATGTAGGATATCGGAGGTAAACGACAGAAGTTGTTAGCAAGGACAGGGATGAAACATCAAACGCCACGTAAAGGAAGCGTTATGGCACGGTACTTACCCGCGAAGCCCTTTGTGTTTTTGTGCACCAGCGCCGGGGAAGGCCCCGGATCGTTGAGAGAACTCGATCGACAATGGGGGCTAGGTTCAGGCCGTGATGGTGGCAGGGCCTGAGGGCCGGTTGAAGGTAGAACATCTTTGGATTTCCAGCCAGCTTCCGGAGGGCGGGAGAGAGACATCAGAGGGACAGACACCGGAGAGGTGACGAATCGAGGCTCAGGCAATGAGACTGGGAGTTCCGATTGTCTCTGATTTTGCTTGCCTTCTTCGTTGCACTCTCCGCCTCTTTCAAAATTACGGCCTTGGCTGGTGTGGGAGCCCCTAGAGCTCCCGCGATCAACGGGGTCTGATTCAAGGTCATATCTCCGTGATCAGCGTGAAGAAGACACCAAGAGGACCATAAGGCTCACTAGTAGAGGGCGGCTGGCCGAGGGATGGTTGCGTACTGGGGTCGATTACTTCGCGGCCATCAACTGAGTGGCAAGAGAAAGCCATCACGATGTCGCCGTCACCGTCATACTCCACGTCGCATGCGGCACAATGCTCGCCACCGCGTTCTGGGTGGAGATGAGGTTCCCGGATGACAGCCTCAAGGTCCTGGCCTGATGCGCCTCGGACGCCGCGTCCGCGATGATGACTCTTGGAGGGGAAATCGTCGGGGGACTTTGCAAGCGAGACTTTGGAACGCTGATATTCGTCTAGCTCACTGTGGAGGCGGCGGATTTCAGTCTCATAGGAGTTACGAAGAGTGATATGGCGAGTCTCGAGTTCAAGGACGGATTCGTGTAACTTCGTAAGTTCTTGGGCCTGTTTTGTCACTGCGAGGGACATAGACGCGTTTAGGAAAAAATAGGAGATGTAGACCGGGAGAGACACACCCTCGCTTTCGTACAAGTCTCGTTGAACCCGTAGTTCATCACGTCTGGTCTGTAGACTCTCGAACTCGACGTGGACCTGGGAGAGGCATTTGTCGAGCATTGTGAAAGGGTTCAGCCCCTGTGGGTCTTCGTCGGTCGGCTTCGAGTTACTTTGCTGTGGAGGAAGAAAGGTTAGCACATAGAATGGTAGCATGGGGGTCGCGCACATTGCCGCTTGGGGACGACATAAGGGGCAGGGAGAAGGGAGAGATCCGGACGAAAGCGTCTACGAGTTCGTCGCCTTAAGAATAACCCCAACTCCCTCCAAGCCGACTGCCCACGCAGTGTACGCCTCCCGCCTCCTAGCTGCTTTGGATGAGCTTCAAGCTTGACCCTCACTGGCACTCCGTCGAAGCTGGCGCCCATGGAGTACTCAAAGGGTATACGTTCTCCAATATGTCCGCTACAGGTATAACTGAACATACAATGGACTCGGCGCCACACACCCATCGCATGAAGCTAACCGCGACCCCAGACATTTCAGTTTCAGAGGAATTAGGGCGGCGAAACGTGGAAGCCTGCAACGCGACCTTCACAAACGCGGCAAACGACCGGGAAGTCCTGACAGTTTCGAAAACGATGATAAGGGTGCGCCCTGGAACTGGAGGGGAACCCCAATTGAAAATAGGAATGGTCGAACAGCCACGTTTGTGAATGGATGGAAAGCTTCTCTGGGGATACGCTTCGGTCCCCTCCGCCCACGCTTTCCCCTCAAGTTCGCGTGATCGCGTATTCAGCATCGAGCATGGGCAGGATTGGGTGCGACCTGGGTAAGTACGGCGACCGTTCCGCGCTTATGTTACTCACTCACCCAACTGACTCCTGGCTTTGGAACACCCATTGTCCGAGGCGAGAGCGCCTGGGTGAAACGTTAGGTGCACGTACGTGTGCGCCCTCAATCGCCACAGTGTGGACCATGGCAGTTCACAGACCTACTCGAGCAATGCACCAAATGGCCACAGAACCAACGGAGGAATGTCAGGGCACGAGTGCGAATGTGATGAGCGCTACTGCCATCGTGTTGTCAACCGTGTCGAGCAGAGTTCCTGATGTTGACGACTTTACCCATGCGCGCGGTAGCTTGCATGGGCGGCTCGCTCCCCTAATTAAGCTGGTCAGAAAAGCTATGACATGGAAGTTACGGTGAATCGGAGGGTCCATACCACGCGGTCGGGCTGACAGCACAAGGACTCCTCTCTCTGTATGTCCGGTTTGAGATATGATACTTATCAGGAGTCGGGATGCGTAGCATTTGAGCTGTGGATCCTGCGACATACCGTGGGGAACAATTGAAGCGAGGCTCTGGCAGCGCCCGACCTCCCCTTCCGATTGGACCATGCATACTACCGCCGAGAGCGAAGGTAGCCGCCGACTCGCCGACCCAATTCAATCGGGCACCGACTTCGGTTTGCGCTCCCTTGAATGGTCGGATGCCATGACGTCTTCGGGGCCGCTTCGGGCGGCACCTTCACCACGTCTAGACCGAGACCGCGTCAACAGTCTTGCTCTTCCGCTCCGCTCTTGCCCCTCCTTCGACCATTATGGACTTAGTCTTGCCTATACTACACCTCTCCGACTCCAGCGCGCTGTTTGTTCTCTCCCACGACGTCGCCGCGCAGACTCGCCATCGTTTCGGACGGTTGACCCACTGGCTCGCTAGCGGCCAATGGTCATCTGAGTGACGGATGACACACGCTTGTGGCGCGTCGACTATCGAGAGGCCTCGGATATGGGAAACCTTGAAGCGACGGCGACCGTGGCTGCCTCTTTCTCACAGTATCCGCGCGAAGAAGTAGCATTTCCATCCATGTTGCGCGCTGTTGAAGGTTGACCTCACTTTTTGGCCTCGCGACCGCCGTATTCCCACGTGGCGCGTTCTCCATCAAGGTCGGCCCTGCACACCTGGTGTCCAAATACTACACTGTACAAGACGACGTGAACCCCTGCAGGCCGCATGCATGGGTACACCGCCGAGATGGACTATACCTAGCAATGATGGGCGGCCGCAGTAGCTCGACGGACATCAACGGTCGAAGATCATCCTCTCGTTCCACCGCGGCGGTCACGGCTTGACTCTGGTAATCAACCCCGGCTCGGAAGAGATGTCATAGAAGCCCGCATAGTCGGAAAGTTCTCGACGGGAAACGATCTGAACACCCGCCGTGCAATCATCTGAACCAATGAAGGGCTGAGGCCGCGACTCCTTCGCAGCTTTGTATGACAGGTCAAACGTCTTATCGTCTATCGGGCGACTCCCAAGGCGGCTGACTTGTATTGAGGACTCCACGGATACGTAAGTCGTCAGCATTAGATTCTTTGCCCTTCGTCTCCTTCTTCCGAATTGTACAGGGACGGCCTGGGGCGTGGCAACGCTTTAGCCGGCCATGCCCTCGTTTATTTATACCGAGAGCGGTCTAGGCCGCTCATGATCGTTCACTTGACCATGGCTCCCAATCCCGCCGAAGCCAAGAAGAAGGTCCATCGAATTGGAAAGTACCCTGACGGCGACAACTGCCCCACCAAACCTCCAGTACGCATCAACCATACTCATGCCGGAGTATGGGATTTCTTTGAAGAAGTGGAAGACGACGACCCCCGCTTCTCTTTCGCACCGTTGTGGGCAAGGTATGCGGCCATCCCGGAATGTGTTCCGTATGCTATCCGTATGGCGAACGACCTCCTGAACATCCCCGGGTTCGCGTGGCGTATGGTGGCCTACGCCGCGACCGAGTTACTTCGAGGCCTTGTTCCAGTCATTTCGATCTGGTGAGCCATTCCTTCTACCTTACGACCATCCTGTTTACAATATGTTTAGGCTCCAAGGGCAACTTCTATCAGTGGTACATCACATTTTCTGTCTAGACGGTCTTGTGCTAACGATGGAGGATGTCACAGACTCAAGCCGCCGTCGACACGCGCAGGATCAACCAGCGACATTTCATCCTAGTCTGTGGAGGCCTTCTCCTCTGCAACCTGGCCAACACGGTCCTCGTTCGGGTCCGAAAGCGCATGCAGGTGCCGCTGAACGCGCGGATCCGTCGGTGGTACTCCCTGCATTCGTTCGGTGCTCGTGCGCGCCTCGACTTGCCTACGTACGGTGAGGTCACGACCCAGCGGCTGCTCAGCGACGCGTCAGGCAATCTGTGGGGCGAGACGGTGCCGTGGCAGGCGGTTCAGCTCGCGACGAGCATTGTGAGCGCAATGATGCAGCTCTTCACATCGGTTGTTGTACTGCTTCGGGTCCTGAGGGACCAGCAGGGCGGCCAGGTATTGGTTGCACTGACCTTTTTCAGTGAGATATCATCTTGGATGCCGCAATTTACTGGGGATTTGCGGCAAAGAGGTGAGTAGTACAGGATTGCGTTCCGATTCGAAGCCATTAACGTATACTTTGACCGTGCGGGGACAGTCTGGATCTCGACCACATACAACGAAGACTATATCAAGATGCGCGGGTGGCAAAAGACCGTCGAAGGCGTGATGTATCGCAAGGAGTTAGTTGCTGGTGGGCTGGCTGGATATGCGATGTCGGAGTTCAAGAGGGCTGCGGAGCGCGTTGGAGACCGGGACGCGCACTGGCACGAGGTGGAAGAGCAAGTTATGCATCGCCCGAGTAGGTGGATTGTCTTGGCGGAGTCTCTCAGGGAGCTTCCTCAGGTGCGTCTGTCCATTTTCCTCAAGCGCAAGCGAATTTAACACGGCATGCCTTCGAATGTACTAGATGTATTTCGCCTTTCTGTCCGCACAACAGGCGTCAAGTTCAGGTGTCCCGGCATCATTCGCGTCCCTGAACCTGATTCAGAATGCGACGCACAGGCTCGGGTATACGGTGTATGAGATCGTCCAGAGGACGAAGTCCGTCAGCAACCACCTCGAGTCCATCCGGAAGCTATATGAATCTATCAATATTCGAAACGTCATTCCGGATGGGACTGTGCCATTTCCCGAAGAGACCGCTGAGCTCAAGTTGGGGATCGAGCTCGAGTTCCGGTGGGTACTCTTTACGCCAGGCAGTGTGGCTCCTAGTGAAGGCTGGCATATGTAACGCAGGAATGTGTCATTCAAATATCCCGATACCGATCAGTGGGCGTTAAGGAATATTTCGTTCAAGCTCCTCGCGGGTCAGCTTTGTGTAGGTTACGTTCATTATCTGTGACAAAGGATAAACCTATTCTTATTAGCACGCTCAACCACAGGTTATCGTCGGGGCGAACGGAGCCGGAAAGAGCACAATACTCAAGCTGACAACACGTTTATACGATCCGCAAGAGGGCGAGATCCTTGTCGGCGGACGTGACATCCGCACGCTCAAACTCAGCGATATCCGGCGTTGCATGTCCGTTCTCTTTCAAGATTATACTCTCTTTCCGCTCTCGGTGCGTATAAGATCCCATGCGAATGTATCACATGCCATCGCTAATGTCGCAGCAGATCCGCGATAACATTGCTCTTGGCGATCGCACCGCTACCTCAGGCTTGCAATCTTCCGAGTCCTCGGAAGACCATGTGGAGCAAGTAGCCCGTCTCGTAGGGGCACAGAGCTTCATTGACAAGCTGCCCAATGGGTTGGACACTTACCTCGAGCGACCGGTCCCTATCGCATACTCTGGCGCGATCGAGGGCACAAAGTCGCTTAGTGGACGCACAGTGAGCTACGAGCCGCTTCGCGAGGCGGCGGGTGTCCACAAAGCCGCGGGATTGAGCGGCGGCCAGATTCAGAGACTCGCCGTGTGAGCTGCTATCATATGCATGTGTATACGTCTTCGTATGTGCTAATATCGTTGTCTAGGGCGAGAACGTTGTTTGGATCGGTTGTTAAGGACGAGGGGACGGTGGGGTTATTACTATTCGACGAGCCGAGTGCATCACTCGACCCTGATGCTGAGCACGGTGAGTAAATATACGCCCACTATCGTTCACTATGGATGTGTAGAGGCTGTCGCGCTCATATAAGGTCTCTGTTTCTGTAGATTTGTTCAACCAGCTGAGAGAGCTCCGAGGCAGCAAGACAATGCTATTTTCTTCACACCGGTTCGGTCACCTTACAGGATATGCAGACTTGATCCTGTTCGTGTTTCCCGCGTCTCGTCGATCCCCACCTGCTGACCATGATGTTCCTAGGTATATGGACGGGACGGGGATTGTCGAATCTGGCACTCATCACGAGCTCATGGCCCGGAAGGGAGAGTATGCAAGACTTTGGAGTCTGCAAGCGCGAGCTTTCTCATAGGGCATCTCTCGAAGGGGAGCGAAGCTGCCTAGGTGCGCCATGCTGGATCGGCGATGCGCAACATTGGCCGCATCCCGAGGACCGGACTCCCGGGTCGTCCTACGTCCGCTTGCCCTGTCCCTCGTATTTGAAAGCCTGTATTCTGTGTGCTTTTTCGTACGTGCAGACGAAGGTTTCTGTATCGCTCTACCATCATGCCCATTGTTGGTTGAGCCACATGTCTGGCCGCACTGCTGTATCGTGTTCCGCCCACAGCTCGTATGGATTTTTGGAAGACTCTATCTCCCGTACTATCGCTTACTTTACCATTTTATGTATGCCCTTTTAGTGTCTTCTGCCTCGCACCACGTCGGAAATGCAGTTCATAACGAAACCCCCCATTGAAGATCGAAATATTCTGCCAGATCGAGGCGGACCGCTGCTTTGCTATGACATGACTCTACTACAGAGCTTCGCGGGCCACATATACCGAACACATCAATTGCTCGCATACACAACTCCACACCCCTCCAGCAGCCAACATCCCAACAGCGAGCGCAAGAAGCAGAGATACGGGGACGAACCATCCACAGACCCAATGAACTACCAGTATCTTCAACGCGCGTGCGAGAGTGACGTCAAGCCCTCGACCATGCTTGCGATCTCGCCGGTCGTGTTGTCGATCTTGCCGATCGCGCTGTCCCCCGGAACCGCGGCCTTAGTCGCGAGCATGCTGGCATGATAGCGATGACAACGTTCCGCGGGGCCCTCCTCGAGGTACCGCGACTTGCCCGTCATCATCGACTAGTCAACGATGTTCGAGTCGGGCAGCGCTCCCAACAACACATCGCTGAGATGGAGCCGGAGTGCGTCGATTCACCGACTCATCCAATTCTAGCGTTATCGACCAAATACTGATATCTGGATAATACGACGGACTCCGGCTTGAACAACCATTCGACATTCAAAAGGGATCGTCAACCCCGTCTCATCATTTGACATACACCTTCGAGATTTGATCCGATTTCCCTATATTCGTTCCCTCAGATGCATCTGCTAGTAGGTCAACAGAACGCCGTGCAGGGCGAGGACGGATTGGACGACTTGGTCGAGGCCGCGCAGCTGCGTCCCATAAATCCTATAACGCGGTTACTGTTGCGTCCGTATTCAAAGCCCAACGCCGCGGGCTTACCTTGACATGCCCAACGTATTCAACCAGTGAGATCCACGAGTCGACGTGGGGTGCCACTTCATCTGGAGTAGCGAGGACTTCACGAATGACGAGGTACACCCAATTGTAAACGCGTATGAACTTCAGAGGGGATGTCTTGGGAATGTCCGAAAGGCGCTCCATCCAGAGCGGGACGCTCGCGCCCTCGACTCCGTCACCCACGTACGAGTCAAGTGTGACTACGGAGGCACGGATGAACACGCCAGGTTCGAGTTTCACCTTCAGCATATGCTTCCGGTGCCGCCCGAACGTACCAATCACCTTTAATGAAGACTGGTCAGGACAAGACTCCGAGTCAATTAATCGGCACACCACTCACCTTTTGGACATCCACCCACACTGTCAATGCGATGTTGCGACGTATATCTACATGTTCGCCTCCCCAGTCCAGCCCGCAATCGTCCAAGAGCGAGCATACAAATTTATCGGCAGGCATTTTGGCGCAGGAAGGTATATGAAAGGTATGCGCTGTGCCATCGGAGGAATGAGGTGCTATGGGTGAGGTTTGCCGTACGATAACTCCGTCCTCAGGACGCTGAGTGCTGGGGAGCAAGGCCATCGTTGGATTCGAAGTACGAGGCATGGGGGAGTTTGCATTAGCGTGGACGAATAAAGCGAGTTACTTTAAATACCAGTTACCTTGAGTTTAGGACTTGCAGGTTGCGTGGGTTGTGGTGCACGAGGGACGCCGTAGGAATGACAGGGGTGCATCGTCCCCATACCCCGCTTGACGGCAGCACTGGGTTTTCCAGCCATAATGTTGAAGCGCACATTGAGCTACGCGTTACTACGCACCCTACAAGTAACTGAACGCCGCGTGTAGCTACACACTACCACTTGCTACCGCTACACCGAGCATGTCCATTCGAAACGCAATTCCCTACCTCCTGTCATCCCGTTCATGACTCGTAGCGTTGTAGCTACTAGCGGCGACACTATCTCTTCGCAGCGTGTGGATACTAGGGGCTTGTAGGCTGGGAATATGGTGAGTACGACGGGAAGTCAACGGGGTGCGACTCGCCATTGCTAATTGAGCGCGAGAAAGGGACTCCAGTCAGGGTCGCAAACGGAAATCAAGTTGTTGCCTTCCGTCCGCCCCGAGCCTTGAGTTTAGAGCCTTCATGGATCGCGCGGAACGATGATGGGGTCAAGGACAGGCTTAGATTGAGCGGGGTCGGGGAAATGTAAGCACCGAGAAGCGGGGTTTGGTCGACATTTGGCGGCCTTCTGCATATCCTTATTTTGGCATGTTTGGTCGTGATGTCCATTACGTCAACAGTTCAGTTTGTCACGCCTCTCACCATTGTCTGGGTCCCCGTCGTGCATGAGTCGAATAAGCCCATAGAAGGCTGGAACCACACCGTGGCGCGCGGGAGAGGCACTCAACCACTTACAATCCTCTGCCGCTCTACTTCCGACTCCGTAGTACTTTGTTCTTTGCGGCCAACAGCTACGGATATGCATTGGACTACTAGCTCCGGTCATCAGTAGTGCATGAGAAGCTACGACTCGGGCTACGATGGCCCCTTTGCGATGGACTACACTGAAGTGCTGATGACTGATTCGGACGCCGTTCCCTGGATCGGTCACTACGGATGCGGCCGACGCTGCCCTACCCAAGTTCCTCAGGCTCGGCGTCGCTAAGCTTCAGCCGCGCACTGATTGGCTTGTCCTCTCCCACCCTCCAAGCCGTGGCGCACCCCCGTGCAGTCCATATAATGTCCGACCCTCTGAAGATTCACCGCTTTGTCCTCTGGGCGCCACCTCCGATGACAGCCGGTGCCGAAAGCCTAATCCTCCCCACAGACCTGACCTCAGATGGAAAGTGGAAATCATCCCTGATCGATATGTATGTACGTTTCTATGTCTATGTGCTCCGACTGCGCTGAACTGCGGAGAAGATCGTGCAAAACCACCAAGCAGCTTCTCGACCTCATCCGCGGATACGAGCTCAAACCTAAGAGAAGGAGCAAAGAGAGCTATAAGCAATGTTTGCGGGAATTCAGCCGCGATCAGCGTTCATGGGACATGTGAGTTTCACATTTGTGTTCTCGTTGGCTTTACTTGTCTCATGCCAGGTCGTAGGTTGATACGGCCCAAACCTAACATGCACAAGGGTCCGCGCCGACATCACGGTGCCTCGAACCTCACATCGCCGTTAAAAAACCCTTTGAATGCCGCAGTAAGTTATATATCCCGGCTGCACTGCCTCGTTCCTCATAAGGAACATGTAGCAACATGCTGCGTTTGCAGGGTACACATCTGTTGGCAGCCCTGACACCATAGATACCCGGGAGAGCGACAAGATTTTGTCATGGGTGAGTTTATTTGGACCCTCTGGGCCCTCTGAGCACCCTTGACGTACCTTCGTAGGCAAAAAGTTTCTCGGAAGAGGATGTTGATGCTCAAAGCCAGGTCGTGAAGGGCGTTTCGAACAGCTCCAGGCGTCGGCTAGGACAAGATTCCCTTCCTCCCAACCCTCCGGGCGTCCCGCTGCGTAAGTTCGTCTAGAGCTGGCCATTAACTTTCAGTCTGGGCTCATCATGAAACGCCTCATTAGCACGTTTGGGAAATGTCCCTTTGGCTAGCCTCGTGTGCGATCTGGAGCTTGTCCGTGACGCGACTCAGAAGCTTCTTCATGCGACGCTCGGCGCCCAAGCTCCAATCGAGCCGATGGCTGGCGTTGCAAGGGAGCATGATCGTGGCCCGCGTGGAGGCGTAGAAGCTCATTCTGAGCGGCGAGTTGATCCTGAGGAGACGCCCGTAACTCTTGTCATGCAAGAGCGCACCATTACAATCCCATCGGCGGATATCCCGGATCCCCCCCCCCTCCACTGCCACGGCAACATCGAACGTATCAACGCGATATGGGACGATGACCCGGCGACTTGGAATCGCTCATCTCCCCTACGAATCAACGGAACGAGTATACCTTTGGTATACTGGCGTGCTCTGTACAGCTACCGCCGAAGCAAGCAGTGGTCGGTGTTAAAGCAGAGATGGTCAGAATACAAGGTTAGCTTCCATTTTTCTGAACGGTCGCACATCTAATCAGCCTCGTAGTTTCTCGTAACGGAGTTCAGGAGCCTCGGGAAGAGCAATTTCTGGGCCAAATACTCAACGAATGGGGTTGCGCTGCCGATGTCTACCATCTTGAAGTCTCTGCGGAAGGCAAGGGGCCGGGTCAACGACGCTACCGCTAAGAACGCGAGAAGGGTGTTCGGGGAGAGTTTTAACCAGATCTTTTGCTACAAGAAGCACGGCACCACGTCAGTCATACGCGACGACGGAGCCATCGCGCGGAGATACCATGCCATGGTGTGCGATAATAGCGGTGATGCATGATCTTGTTGAGTCGGGTTCTGGAGAGCCTAGGTAGACAGCGCATCGATACGCTCTCTCCACACTTCCTACAGACCTGCAAACCGATGTACATCACGCTTCTGAGACTATACGGCACGACTTGGTTGAAAGCAGCACCGTGCGATTCGCAGCTTGGAGCCACAGATGCTGTGCTTTGAAGGCATGCCGACTGCCCTCCCGCCGTCGGAGGACGAACATGGCACGCCAATCGACGTGCTCCGTCGATGCGGCGCGGAAGATCGAGGCCCGGGCGTCTTCACTAGGTGCTCCCCCATCGATCGCATTTGCTCACGCATCCCTTCTTCGAATGCTACTGTCTCATTTTCTTACTCCGGTAACGCTTCCGGAGGGACCCATGGTGGTGGCTATGGGGCGGTCAAAGCCCGAGCTTGACAAGCGCAGCGTGGCCTCGAGTCGCAGTCATACTCGCTAGGATTTTCCAATAAGAAATCGGCTTTCACCTGAGAAATACAGTCCGAGGCCGGTGATAGAGGTATCCGAAATGAACAACGCGATGAGGTGTCAAGGAAGACTCCGGGACTCCACGTCGGACAGCTGTCGAGGAAGTAACAAAAGTCCGTTGCATGGCGACTGCTGGCTGAGCAGTGGGGTGAGAGGCTCCACAGACAACCGACTCCGTGGGCGATAGCATCTCCATTGGCAGGCGGTGGGGATGGCAGCTCTCGCGGAGCGGGGCTGAAAGTCGGAAAGCAAGGTTGTTAGTCCGTACTCAAAAGGGTCGAACGTTCCAAAAGGGATGATACAGCAAAGACCCGGGCTGAAATTCAGGCAGTTGCGATGAGGCTTCGCCACGACGTCACCGGTGTTGATGGCAAAGGATGCGAAGGGAAACATCGGCGCGACAAGGTCCCCGTGGCGATCAAGCACGAACCTCAACGCCTCTTCGTAGTAGCGGTACAAAGCTGGAAAGCGCTCCTGAAAAACGGCTAATGCTGTCATCAGTTAAAGCGAAGCGCTGCTGCAAGGCTACCGGCATACCATTCATGAGGCGCAGTAATGGTTGCAGTAGACCTGCAACGTGGAAGCCGACTTCCCTGTTCTTAAGAAAGTACGAGTGCATGCGAGGGTACTGGGCGGATGATTAGCGTGTAGCATGCAGATGACAAGAGGCTGGGCGGACCTTGGAGCTCTCGCGGTGAAGGATGAAGTAATACTTCTTGAACGCGCCACGGCTACCGTCCTCCGTGGTTGTCTTGATATGCTCGTTATCGGAGAGGTAAGCAGCCGCAGCGACAGCTGCTGCATTTACCGCTCGAGTAGCTAGGCCCTCATACCCACGGTACGCTATGAGGCGGCCTTCAAGGTCCAGCACGCTAGCTGCCGACCTATAGCGCGGTGAGAGGGGGAAGGGATGCATCGTGAATTGTACTGACCCGCCATTATACGCCACAATGCGCGGTGTTGGGGCTGTGGCCGCGCTCGCATCCTTGGGCCCAGTGAAGCCTCCGATGACCTTCAGGTCGACGATCTTAGGCAGGCTGCCGCGAACTACGACGCCATCCGCCGACTTCTGCGTCCTCCATTGAGTACGGCGAGTAGCGTCGCGTGCATCTTGGTAAGCCTGATTTCGCTTCCGCAGTTTCTTGACCGATTCCACCTGCGAGACTGGGCGTACGCTGGCTGGGGTTCGGGGGGACGCTGAGAGTGCCACCCTTGGCTGGAGTTAGCGGACGCTTCGGACGGTGAGGATGATACGCACAGATCTGGGACGCTCCGGTCGCTAGCGATGGCCTCCTGTGGAAAAAAGGCAAGTGATCCTGGGTGTTCGAGGAGGCGATCGTGAAGCGACGTTTGGCTTCGCACGGCGACAGCGGTGTGGCTCTACGCGAAGTGAGAACCATGCTTGTACGGCTCAACTAAATGCACCACGAACCATGGCGGCAAGCTGGGCAGGTGTGTCGATGCGAGCCGTCGATAGACCGAGGGGGAGCGGCGCTGAGTAGGGGCAACTTGACACCTGGCGACAGCGAGGAGGAACGGGTCTCCCTCACTCCTACACTGTGTTGGTGGGGGGAAGTGGCGGAGGTGGTGAGGCAGCGGGAAAACGTGTGTAACGTCGACCGCTTCAGGGGACGGAGCAACCCCATCATAATAAAGAGCTTTCCGGTTGGTATCGCTGAGGGCCGAAATATAGATGCGTAAATGACGGTTCGCGGAGCGGCCCCACACCTGATCGCAAGCGAGGGACCCTAACCAAACCGAAAGGGACATCGCGAGCTACCACGGGCGGTAGAAGGTAATTCAATGCTCGGCGGATTAGAATCAGCCGTCGCGAACGGCATAGTGACGGGGATTCACACTGCGCCGAAACCCTGACGGCCTCGGCAACATGGCGTGCTGGGCAGTATTGGTAAGGGCTTCGCTGCCCCTTTGTTGATGCGTAATATGAAGCGCATATCAAGGCCACATGGGGGCTCGACGTCTTTCGCCGGGGTATGCATTACGGGTCCGGGAAGTGAGAGATCGCAGCGTGAGGGCCAAATACGCCGAATGGGACCCCCATGGATCCATATCCACGCGGTCCACTCAACAACCGCACATCGCCAACTAACCTAGGCCTCTAATAAGTATTGTACATGAGCATGGAGCACTGCGGCCCACCCACCTATGTTGAGCTTTCGAGGGCAATTGGAGCCGGTAGGGAGGTCGGCAGCGGTCGAGGGTTAGAATCGCCTGCAGGGTTCGACGGTGATAGTATTGACGGAAACGAAGGGCCAGCGTTCCATGGCGGGCGCAGTCAAGGGTCGACCAAGAGTTGAGAAGGAGAGAGGTTCGGCATAGAGCGCCGGCGCCCCTGGCGAAAAGGAGGGGATAGGTGCAGGAAGACGCCGGCTCCGCAACGTGCGTACGCGTAGAAACGCTAGCAGGCCATAAGGCGCCTCGCCCCATCCGATATCTACGCGCATCCTTTCACATAGGTGGATAGCCAGTATACGGCCTGTCTGTCCCAATAGTGTAGGTAATAAAAGCATAGATTTACAGCGGTCTGCAGAACGACGCCGGTTTCCGAAAAGTACCCGCAAGCCGATGTCCATATATGTAGTGGCAGTCGGGGCTCCGGAAGGAGGCTCAGTCCCACAAATGCGGCGAGGAGTTGCGGTTGCGCTTATCCTGTCACGCCAGTTGTGTAGATGAACGACGGTAGCATGCTCCAGTATTAGGTATTATCGGAGACATCGCGCACAATCCAGTCCCTAGGGCCGCTCTGCCTGTTGAACGTCGCGAGCACGCGGACTCGGAGACAGCCTCCGTCGAGTTACATCTGCGTCTGAGACAGGTCCGTCTCGCCCTGCACCGCGCTCGACAAGCACGCGAGCGCGACGCCTGGGGCAGGCACCGGGCTTTGACGCGTGTTCGCGAAGGTGTCCCAGGAGATCGTCTGGATCGTCTGGGCTCCCGAGACGGGACTATCGCACTCGAAGCGTCCGCCGAACGTCTGGAAGTGAATGGAATCGCTATTAGCAAGCAGAATGGCCGTAGAACTAGTTATATGCGCACCTGGCCTGCCCACGTAACGTTGTGCTCCTCAGCGACGGACGGCGCGAGGAGGTACTTAACCTTGAGCTGCGTGGGCATGCCGTCACCTTCGCCCGTCTGGTCGCCGCCAATGGAGATCGTCGCGGTGGTATACACGCCTGTCCACCCTGCTCAGTCACGGAGTCGACAAGCACCAGGCGCGCGAGGGCGCTGCTCTTGTAGATGACGTACGTAGGCGTCTAGTCCCTATTGTTGTTCGCGAAGAGGTCAAGCAACTGCAATGTATCGTCGTGCCGAGCGTCTCGGCGAGTACGAGCGTGGACTACATGGTCGGCCCAACTGTCCATAAGTGCGTTGTCGAGAGGTTCGTCAGGGCCCGGGGGAAGGGCTACAAAAAGGCGCATACATGAATCTTTGTTGGCGGATGGGCGCAGATAAAGGAGCACTCACGTTATACGACATCCCGCCCACCAATGTGCAGCAGTGCCCTGGTAAGGTTGCTGTACGCCATCTGTAGGTCATGGTCGACCGCCCAGAGCGCCGACCCAAAACTGTCGCTCACGCCCGGGGACCCGCCGCACGACGCGGTGTTCGTCTCAAACATCGTGAACTGCTTCCCCGCCTGCTGCGCAGTGGGGATATTGCGCGATAATGTTTCTGCCCGCCGAGTGCCTGACGTAGTTGGGGAATACGTCCTGAGGTTTCACCGGGTTGCCCCAGCCCGCGTTCGGCAATGCGGCGGCGTAGTTATCGTCCAGGTACGAGTCCATGGACAGATCGAGGTGCTGTTGCTGTAGCTGACTGGAGTGTCCATGTGCCCTGCAGGCTGGGTGCGACGAGGTGGCCACGGGTGGAGATGAAGCGTCGCTGATAGCGTTCACCATAGTGCTAAATTCGCCAAAGTAGTCCGTCAGGTTGTAGTCTTTTAGCCGATACCCGTGGCTGTGGGGAACATCCATTAGTCTTAGGAACACCAGAGGTTTCGGCGTAATGAGGGCACCCACGCGTAAAGGTCCGGTTCGTTTCCCATCTGAAAGGTAAGGGTTTTCGCCAAGGAACGACTCCACTGTTTCAGCAATCTGAAGGCGGAGGTTTGAGGTGTCGTTGAAGGTGGTGCGTCGATCCTAAGGGATGGATGACCATGCTTATTGACTTGATTAAAGAGGATTTGAGGACGAGATTGCGGATACACCGAAGCGTCGTGAAACGCGCAGCTACGAGTACGTAGGGGATCTTGAGCCGTGTTGAACGGGGGAGTACACTCGGTGTGAACGCACCCAATGATCTTTAACGCTATCACCCAGTCCTTTCAGAGAAGCCATGAAGGGTGGAAGGCGAAAACTCTGCCATGTTCCTGAAGTCGACCGTGAAGGGCTTCGGACGCTCGTCGGATTGCGGCCAGCCTGGATAAACCCCAGTAGTTAGTGGAAAAAGAGGCTCAGCACGCCGGCAGTTAATCCGGGCACGTACCTAAACTGGGCTTGTCCAGACAATGGAGCTACTCCCGACGTCGCGAATGCCGCGATGGCGGCGGGACCGCGCAGGATGATCTGGGGCGAGAAGCTTCGGGTTAGAATGGGGCGAGAATTGAGTGAAGAAAACTTACGGAAGACCGACATACAAGACAAAGCCCATGGGCAAGGGTAAGGGGATCAGCCAGGGAGGGAGGAGGGGCGAGGACAACCTGGCGGCGACGAAGGCTCATGAGGAACGTTACGTAAGAAGTGCGTCTAGGGTGCAAGCGCGCCAAAGAGAAAAAATCCATCCGTGAGGTTCGAACCCACGGCCTAACCAATTTAACGGCCCCCCTTTGCCAATTACGCCATTGGTATCTTCCGGATCGAGGAGAAGTGATCTACATGAGCACGCACGAGAAAAGGCGAGGCAACACGTTGCATCATGGTCCCTTTCGCCAGCAACTCGTGCGACCGCAATCCGTCGCGACCCGCTCGCTCCCCGTCCATATTGCCTCCGTCCGCTACATGTTGGATTGCCAGACTCGCTCTCCGAAAGCCTCCTTGCCTCTGTTTCTGCACCAAGCGCGGCCAGCAAGCACAAGACTCTCCAGCTGCACAATCCCTACTCCATCGTCGAGCTCAAGTCGACTGGCGTGCTGACATTTAAGTCGGCGTTCAAATGGGGAGGGTGAGTACTCCGCCGACCTCTTTCATCCGAACTTCGGAGCAGACCTCGATGGTCACGGTGTGCAGTTACGACTTCGAGTGGAAGCGAGAAGAATGCTTCACGGTCCGCAAGCCCGACTCCGCCGTGCTCGTAGCGCAGACGAAGGAACCTCCAGGCAAGCTCCAGACCGCAACATCCAGATCCTTGACTACAACATCAACCGGTACGTCCTTCTCTTCTCCAGCGTGTTCCCGCCCTTAAGACGCGGCCTTGTCTGTTAGCTTCGACGTCAACGACCATAAAATTGTCGAGATCGTTCATCCTCACAGTCCTCCTCACATTCTTCGACCTCTACGAGGCGCACCACGCAACCCCCATCCCGATCCCTGCGTCAGTTCCCGCTTCCGCTTCTGTTCCCCAAGCTTCCGAGGCAACCTCGCCATCATCGACCGTGCCTCCAACATTGATCGCAGCGAATCTGCCGCCCCTGCCAGCCGATGGAGAACCCCCAGCTGTCCTGGCCCGACCCGCGCCACAGACCGGCGTCGAGCGCGTTGCGGAGATGCACGCGGTGCGCAACGCGGTGGGCGAGGGTGACGTGTACGAGGTCGAGGTGTGGGGGAGTGCGACGTGGTCGACACCCGCAGTACGCGGAGCGCCTGCTCAACGTGAGTGCTGCGTTTACTCTATGATTTTGTTGGTTTGGGGACGGGGATGGGGAAGTTGGACGGTCCTGAGCGTTGTGGCTGGGTGTCACTTACGCATGCACAGGACGAGGCGATGCTGTTCATCAGCATACGCTCGGCGTCGCAGGTCCAGGTCTCGAAAGTGCTCAAGATCGTCGAGGAGACGAAGCGGTTACGGTATAAAGCCGGTGAGTATCTTCACACCTCTCTCGTGCTTAGATCTGTTTGTTTCGACCACACAATGAGTACATGTTGTTCTGCGGCACCTCCAAGGTCCGCGTTGAAGATGCCTGCCACAAAACACGAACGCAAGGGACGAAAGTGTCGTGATGTGTACCACGCCGGCTCGAAACGGACAGTACAACGCAGTCACCCTCATTCCTGACCTGCCTTCTTCACAGGTATCGCAAAGGAGCAAGAGCTTCATCAACACGTCATCTACGAGATCGACAAGCCGCAACGCAAACCACCGCGCCGCATCAACCTCGATGACCCCGATCCGAGAAAGGGCCAGATCAAGGAGCCAAATATTGGCAGATACGCACCCCCAACAAGCCTCACCGTGCACCTCAGCAAGATCGATATGCCTGAACTCGGACCTAAGGCCGACGCCGTCGCCCAGTGCCGTCCGTCGGGCTCGAATACCCCCGCTAGGCGAGCCCTATCGCCTCAGTACTCTCCCGCCGCCACCACCGCCCGTCCCCGTTCGTATGCCCATGAATCGGGGTAGAGAAGGAGCGAAAGCGGGTGGAGAAGGAAAGCAGGATGATGGAGAAGGAGAGCAGGCGGAAAGACAAGGCGCGTCGCGATTCTCTTACCCCCAGCCGTCGTCGCTCGGCGCGCCCCCCTCCACGAACAAGCTCTCGAAACTCTCCCCGTCTCCATCTCCACGTCCCCCATACCACGCCCCTGCGCACATGCCAAATCCGCGTCAGCCGTCGCCCTCCCCCGCAACTCAGCAACCCCGCGATATACGCCGCCCCGCCTCCGCCGCCGCCGCCGCGCCAGTCGTGCCTCCCGCGCCCCGGCTTGACGACGTTCCCGCACCCGCCGACCGCGGCGTTCTCTCAGCTAGAAGCGCAGGATGGTTTGGGATACCAACCGTCCGCTTCTCGTGAGCGTAAGGCAGGAAACTCCGTCCCATACCACCCGAAGTCAAAGGTGTAGTTCCGTCATTACAACAAGACAAAGACGGATACTAATATGTCCTCTGCATCGCCCGTGAGGACAAGAATTCCCGTTGAGCCCAACATCCTCTTGAAGTGAAAGCGAAAGGGCTGCAAGGTCGATCTATCTTTAATTATCACGGTGAGTATCGTTTTGAGCCAATGGGCGTTGGAAATGCTAACGACGCTCGGAGTGCAAGGTTCCCAAGTCGTCATACTTCGGGCTTACGCGTCCAGAGAACCTGGTCTGCCAACGACCTGCAAGGTGTCCATCGTGATATGCAGTCCTTCACGTCCTTGGCCTCGGCCCCGGCCCCCGTTACCGGGCTCCCCTCAAAATCCGCGGTTCTGAGCTCGCATCGTCAGGAAGATCGTGTTCTTCAATATGACCCAACTGATGACAAGGCGCGGACAACATGCCACCCCAAACCGTCCGGAAGCTGTCTTACTTGAACAGGTTCGTGGCGTAGTCTCATGGTCCAAAGAGGGTCCACTCAGGTCGCAGCAAGCGCATCGTCGGTTCTTCGGGCTGATGCCCGTCACCATCCCGTCCCAGTCCGCGAGGAGCTGGTTCTGACCATCGTCGACACAGAAAGCACTGTACGTAGATAATACCATGGTACTTTTTTATTCACGACACAGAAATATATGGACACAGTCCTGCTCCATCGCCCCGTGCCCGATGCGTTGAGAATTCCGGGGTATGTCGGCGATTAAGAAGTGCATCGTGTTTGGCAGTGATAGTACTTACGCGGCCGACTGTAGTTTGCCTTCAAGCGGAGGATAGCTCAAATCTAGGCGTCATCGTCAACCGAGAGCAACCCACGTCAAACGAAAACGGCCCGAGTCCTATGCACAGCTTCATGTAGAAGATGTGGTTGAATGGCAAGCCGGCATAACGGGAACCCTTGCCGTTCGTGAACTTTTCCATTGCCCAAATTTGCAGCGCCAGCTGTTCGTCATCCAAGAAGATGCCGCGGCATTTGACCGTCGGAGGGCCATGTGCGCACCCCGCCTGATCGATATACAACGCATTGCCAAACAGCCAAGGCCGTGTACTATACCGTCCAACTTTGGGCACGAGTGGACGGGCTGGGACCCGGGAGTAAGTACACAGAATTTGGCGGGGGAAAGTATGAATTTGGGGGGTGCACATTGCGCTGGAAAGCTCAATCTTGGGAGAATGGGGATGATAACGATTCGACGATGGGGGGCTGGAGCTTTTCAAAGCAAACTGGTTTTGTCGGTTTGGAAGACTTCGGATGTTCTTGATGATCGCTTTAAGTCTGTGTGCGGTTGGACTGTCCAATGTGTGCTAATATAGGTTATCTGCCTCGTCCCGGGCAACCTCCGTATATGCCACTATTCCGTCATTCTTCATGAAACTCGTCTATCGCGTCCGACCAACACTACCTCTCGAGGCTAGACAGCCCGGTTCCAATATGTCTACCATCTCAAGGGAAATGGCAATAATCTTCAGGCAGCTGCACGTGCTAACGCCTCGTCGGTTTACTCATACCGACTTGGGTTGCGGGAATGTCGTTAGGAAATGAGCGATATCAAGGTCTACTCTGCACTCCAGAGTATTCCATTCTGTGCGCAATATCATGTAGTGTACACCTTCCAACATGCCAGACATTGTAGTGGGAAAGATATCGCAATATGCGAGGTAAGATTAAGGTGGATGTCTAGCGGACTATGCGCATGCATGTCTGGTGCAACAGGGTACCAGCGACGTCGGCCTCTCGGCATAGATCTACACTCGCAGCAGGCCTTGGGCGGGCGGGCGGGGGTCATGTCTGCGAGTTCTCTGCGGTAAGTCATCGATCTAAGGCGGCTTGGTGCAAGAAAGGCTCACCGTGAACTTGCAGACAACGTCGTCACTGCCCTCGACGCTCGGACTATTTACAACTGTTAGCAAACGCTCTACGACGTAAGTAGTTTGGCTATATACCTTTACAAGTACGCCAGACTTGCCCACGCTGTGATCGCGCCTACTGCAGCGGCTGAGCTGACACGTAACCAGCCAAAATGCGCCCCTTTATCCGTTTTTGCGATCTCCGTAGCGAGGGCCTCAAGGGGACCGTGGCTTCTCGCGACAATGTAGGCGACCTCCCCTGACTCCGTTCCAGGAAGGTCGATCCTCCTAGACTTCAAACCGCGCGCTGCGGTAGCGGCATCGACCTGCTCTATATCCTTCGAAGAGATAATGAAGCAGTGTGCCTCATTGAAAGACGTCGGATCCGCCGGCCGAGCTTGGTCGCCAGTCCAATTGCGCTCGTCTTCGAGCGATAGCTGGTTAATTGCTACCTCCAGGGACGAACTGGTTATCTTCTGGCACTGTGACTTATTGTGTCCCTTCATGGGCTCACGACACTTGGTACAGCGGGGCGCTTTGCGCCCTGACGGAAGATCACCGGGGGTTGAGACCGGGACCGATGCAGATGCGGAGTCACGTTGCAGGACACACGTGGAGGTATGATCATCGGCATCCAGTTTCCCTTGGAAACGAGCTGCACGAAACCTCGCATGTTAGAGTCGGCGTAAAGAAACGTTATAACATAGCCTCACGGGATGTTCGCCTTTCAGCCCATTTGAACCCCAAACCGCGCAGTTTATGGGTGTTGCCCTTGGCCATGATGAACACAAGAGCCTGAGCCAGGGTTTCTACCCTCCGCGTGGGGATGTAAGCATTCTCTGGGGCCGTGAGCAGAGGGAAGATGTCGTTCCTGCGAAATAAATCCATCAGCCATGCACCATAGACACCATCAAAGTTCCATACGTGTAGTCCGTCGTAATAACCTTTTGACCGGTATCGAAGCGCAGAAACGCATATAGCCTTTGACAAATACCGTTGAGACCAGGATGTGCGTTGAGCTTCAACAAGTCTTCGTCTTGCCATTGTTGTTCAACACCGGGGAGTTTCCAAGACGCAAAAACGGACGCGACTGTCGATGCTACCTCGGCAGCGTATTTTTCGTCGGAGCAAATGAAAACAATCGGCATACAGTCAGAATACTGCCTCCGTACGGATCTTCGCCAACGTGATTAACAGCGTATTTCAGCAGCTCACGATTGAAGTCAGACTCACCCATCCGGGGATTGGACTGGCAATGGGACGAAGAAACGACGGGAAGTCATGGTCAACGGTGGAGGGGGGTTTCGATGATCCATTGGCTGTAAGCGCGACTTGAACCGTGAGACTATCAACCAGCCCCCCGAAATATGCTTTTTCATGCTTCTCAACTTACGGCGCCACAGTCGCGTCCCATTCGTTCCACGAGCCTAACTAGTCCTGCGCTCCATTTGACAGATATCTCGGTTTCCAAGGTCGCAGAAGGGCTCGAACGTGGGACGACCCTACGGCCGCCGTCCGTTTTGACAAGTGGAAGCGAAGCCGCCAAGGTATCAATACTTGTCTTGCAAAGGGAACGCGTGGATTCTTACGTCCCCCCTGCCGCCTCTCAGAAGCTCCTGCACTAATCGTGGGGAGCAATGGATAAATTGATCCCGAGGTCTCTGTATATGTTGAACACAGAATATCCAGTAGCGATTGATTAGAGGCTTACAGTCAAAAGCACGAAATTAGCGGGGCTATCTATGACTGTGACCCGAGCAGAGGTACAAGCATGCCTGCCTATCAGTTGAAATCCAACTCATGTCAGCAACGTGGCTCCTTGGAAAAGAGCTAGTGCACGCACGTAAGCACTGTCCTCCCACAGTTCCACCCGTATTTTCGCTCACATGCCCTTAGAGTCGGCGTGCGTGAAGTGGGTCCCAAGAACCGTCCCCCCGTCCAGGTCGTCGTCGAAGTTAGTAGTTGTAATCTTAGTCGTCCTCGCTATCTCTTCGCACACCATCTCATATTCCTCCTCGAACGCCAGGACAGGAATCGTACAGTTCCTCCTGCAACCGCAGCAGCACAAACCCGTCGCATATCCGGCCCCGAGGTCGAGGAGTTTCGCCTTGGCAATGTCATTGAACTCCATGGCCGTGCACCTCGAAGCGCGTGATTCGGTCCATCATCCGCGCTTGCTGATGTACACTCGCATCGCGGGCGTACTTGTACTTGCTCCCACGCTGTGACTGAGGAGCTAGTCCATCATACATTCCTCCTTCTGCACCGCATACAGTGTGTTTGCGACGCGGGCGCACTTGGAGCTGAGGGATTTGGCCATTCGAGGCCCCTAGCCAGGTTGGGTTTCCCGGGCTGCGGCGCAGGGCTGATTTGACAATGGCGAACTACCACACAAGGTCTGCAGGCACCGCATTGCCTGAGCGATCATGGCTTTTGCAGAGAGAATCAGAGCCACGTACCTACGAGCGCGACGTTCACGAGGCCCAATCCTTTTGATTGTCCGGACTTTAGGGTCTCGACGTCCGTCGAGGCGACCGTCTCGATTCTGCATGGCTTCAAGCCGCGCTAGGGAGTCCACTACGGCGTGGGCATCGCAGACGGCGCGCTCGACACAGCCGCGGTTTACGCCTTGTGGTGCTTCTCGGATGGCTCGTCGATCGTGACAGGTTGGAAGGGGCGCGCGAGCGCGGCGTCTTTGCCAATCGCCTTACGGTATCCGTCAGTTGGGTCGTCGGGAGAGGGTTAGCGCTAAGTAGGGAAGGGGCATGGAGATGGTTGACGTACGGGCAGGGCAGTTGCGCTTGAGAAGCTGGAGGCCGCGGGCTAGAGCGGGCTTGCAGCGCCGACACTGCCCTCAGCCTTGCTGAGGTTGAATAGCATTCCTGAATAGGCTGGTGAGCTCTTAGCGGTACGAGGAAAGTATATGGTCACGTACGGACTTCATCAATGAAGCAGGCCAAATTCCGTGCCTATATGTGAAGTCAAGCACGTCGCAATCAGGGCAAGGTCACAAAGGACCCGCCTCGAATTCAATGTCCGTGATCGACGTTTTGAATGTCTCTTCGAACGAGGCCCGAATACTTGACCCTGCCACAATCGCGTGAGGTCAATTGACAGGACCGCTTGAAGGGGGGTAGAAAGCATGCCAAGGTCAGTGACAGAACATAAGCCAAGGGCAGGAGCGCATCACCTCCAGGACTTCCGTCGTGACGATCTGTTGCACGAGCTCGTCGAGGATGGCCGCGACTACAGTCCAGGTACAGTAAATGTTCAGTTTGTTGAGTATAGGCAACGCACTTACTTGGACGCGATCAATATCACCCGCAACGGCGAGTTGCATGCCATCAACATTACCAGACAGCTTCTACTACGCGGGCGACCAGTAAACTAGTGACCGACGACTGGTCACCGGTTACCAGTCACCGCTGGCATGACAGCACGAATGTTCAAACGTTCATGATCATAACATGAACCACTCATGGGGCGCTTGCTCGTGCCGTCGGCGCTTGAGAGATTCCGGGGGATTATCATACACGGATTACTAAGCCCTAATAGCTCTCGGAAAGTTCGGCCGCCGTTCGCCCTTGGAATTCGCCTCCCTTATCGAGCAATGAAGTGCAGCGAAAAGCCCAACTCAATTCTAGTAGTTTAGTTGGCGACCGATTTCGTGCACACCCAAATCCGTCTGAGTCCATCAAAGCGCCACCGCTGCCGCCGATGCCGAAAGCCTTCCTGGTGGGCTCTCGGGCCATGCGGCGAGCACGTATCTCCCTGGCTTCCTCACCTTTTCACTTCATTTTTCAGAGGTGGATGGAAAGGATGCCGCTTAACGTCCCCACTTCTTGCCAGGGTAGGGGACAGCTTGCCAGGCCAACCAGCCTGCCCCAAGCGCGACTGTGGCGGCCTTCGGCCTCCATCATCGGCATCAGCTACGGAGCTCCTTATTTGGTGCGCGTCGACGTATTCGGACGTGCGGGAAGTTGGAGGCCAACTATTACTAAACTATTAGAATTGAGTTGGGCTAAAGTTCACCAGTCTTCCCTCTTCGAAATCTTTCCCAACGGGTCATTATTATCATCCATCCGGGTTTCGATGCTGCCCTGCTTCCCCAGTCTGACCGAGCAAACGCCTCCAACGAGCTCTACGGCTTGCTCGTTTGTGTTGTCTTGGCGACGTCTCTCTTAATCGATGTGAGGGAACGGTGTCCCCGGACCCCAAACGGTTCGCCCTTCCGTGCGTTGTTCAATCTTTCTTTCACACACAGAAGTCTTATCCTTGATCGCGTTGACAGGAGTGGATATCGCAGCCTTAGTCCTAATAACCGAAATAGACTTGTTCAAACGTACGAAATGCACCGATACAGCAAGCCGCCTCCAGGCGATCGGAGGCGGTGTGCGGCATCGGCCCGGACGGTTCCGTGCGTCAGTTGAGCGCTGGGGCGCCGAGCAACGGGGGCGAGTCCTCTCAGTCTGACTGTGTTGGATTCAGGCCTGTCTCGTTCTCGACGCATTTCAGCTTCTGGGGTTCTCGCTTGCGCTCATTGTGCTTTCGTGACCTTGGATCTTTACACCCTTCATACTCCTGATCAGTCTGCTTGCTGATATGGATACCGTGGAGCAATCGGCCACTTTCCCCGACCTAGTAACTCCTAGTCAAGGACAAATCCCATAGCGACGTCTTTCTGTGCGACTCTCCACAGCGCGAGTACCTCAGACCGCTCTATCCACTTGCGCATCCCAGCCCAAGTCGTCGCATCCCCTTCCGTCTCAATTTCTGTGAAGCAGGATCGGCGAGATGACAAGGAGGGAAAGCACTGGGTTGGATGCAAAGTAACAGTACGCCCTCCCAGCTCCTCTTCGTCCGCATTCACTAAATACGAGCACATCCGTGTCCTTATTTGCAGTCTGGTCCGTCGGTAACGCGCATATCGTCGCAGCATTTAGCAAGTACTTCAACGTCCCCGCCCCGAGCGCCCTACGTTCCCTGAACCCCCCTCCCCAGCTTCTTGTCGCGCAACAACTCCATCCCCGTCGGCTATTCCTGCATATGACGATCCCACCTCTGCCGATCCTGGACGCTTCTCGCTGATTTTGCAGGGCACGCGCCGCCAGCTTCGCTGTTCCGGTCCGCGCATGGCGCTGTTCGCAGCAGGCGACGTAATGCTCGCACCCGACACGTTCGACACACTCGACTCGCTTGGCGCGCCGATCCGCTCGGCTGGCACAATCCTCGAGGTCTCACCGACCCCACTCCAGCTCGTCTGGAGCGTAGAGGACACGGCGTTCGCCCAGTACGTCGTCCCCTCTCTCCTTTGTACTACGGTGACTGACTCGCCAGTTCTTCCAACCGAACTTCATCGGGCGCGCAGGCCAAAAAGACACCTCCAGCCAACGCCTCACCACCTCCTCCGCCCGAACGTCACCCGCCGCACGCCCTACGCTGCCCCCACGCTCGACACCCTGCTCAGGATGAATCTTTCTGAGCCATCTGCGACGGGTGACCTCTCCGCCTCCGAGCCTGATATCCTCTCCGACCTCAAGCTCTCCGACGTGGATGCTGACGCCGTCAAGCCCACATCATCCTACGACTGCAACGCTCGCACGGATTGCAGAGATCTCAGCCCCTATATCGCCTGCACTCGTCCCTCCCAACGGATCCGGGGTGTATGCGTCGTGTGCATCTTAGATCTCGATGGGTGAGCTGGACTCGGACAGGCGGCGTCTAGTCGGCGAGTCTGATGCTGATACGGACAGCGGCGAGGACATGTCTGCCCGGGAAGGCGACCTCGCAGCGAGCATCGTGTCACCCTCCCCTCATGGTGCAAAGACGGATGTCGACCGCCGCCCGTCGCTGGAGGTAGAGATTGACCGACCGGCGGCACCAGGGCCCGGACCTGCTGAGGTCGGGGCTGTTAGAGAGGTCGCGTCGGTCTGCGAGCTCGCCATCGCACTCGCCCGCACGAAGGACACCGCCGCGGTCGAGGTACATAACGTGTGGAACCTGCCATTTATTGCGTCTATGCAATGTATGCATTTTTGTCGCGCGTCCTGACGTATCACTCACATCCTCCCGTCATCCGACCAGGCCTACAGTCTCAGACACAGCGGAGGCACACCTCTACTTGATGCGCCAATGTCAGCCAGGTGTGTTCTCACTCTGGCTGTTTGTCCTATGAGAGTCCGTGCCAACGACGTGCCCTGCCGGACATCAGTTCCGCGGCCCGATGCGCACCCCGTTTGTCCGCTTCAACACCGTGATCGCATCGCAGCTTGGCCGAGGGAAGACAGGTGCGGTATTAGGAATCTTGAAGCGGATGAAGACGGAGGGCTTGAAGCCGGACAGGACGACGTACCACTACTTGCTGCGGATGTGTGCGCCGGAGGGTCTGTACCCCGAGACGCGGCTTTGAGGATATGGTGGCCGTGGATATACATATACATCTGGGCTACCAAACGCTCCACCGTCTCATGCAGGTCAGGTGAGTAACGCCAGTCTATAGCGTGCGTCTCGTAATCCTGCCCTGCCCCCGACGTCGTTCTCGCTCGCTAATGACAAATTTTGCTTCTCGCCTCCGCGTTGCAGGGGCCCCACCGAACAGAGCGCGCTATTCAACCTCACGAAGATGGTGGAGGGGAGACGCATCCTGCCGAACAAGCACACCTACGAGATCGTCATCACCCGTCTCGATGAGAATCAACGTCTTGATCTTGCCCTCCAGAATCTCGCAAAGCTTGGCCCCGCCGGTCTTGCGCCTACGCTCAAGACAGCTACCGCTGTCATCACATCCGCCATGCACCTTGGATTCCCTTAACTTGCGCTGGACTTTACCGACTCGTTCGAGTCAACATTCATCCGGTGGCTAGAAGGAGAGGTCTGCTTGCTCACGAGCTGCTCATAATTGCTTTATGTACGCATCCCTACTTCCTTGCCCCGTACCCCACTCACGTCGCTGCTAGGCGGAAGGCATGCTCCGCACGTGGCCCAAGGTGGTCCACGACCTACATATCATACCCAACGAAGGCTGTCGTCTCGAGTTTTTCTTATCGCCGCACGGCACAGCCTCCCGGGCCTCGCGCTCGAGGTCATCGAGCAGCTGAAGAAGATGCACGTCGTGTGGAGCGAATACCACTTCGTGCCGGTTGTCAAGGCGATGTACGACGGGCGGGAGATCCGCGAGGCCCTCGTTCTGCTGACTTCATGCGCCAGAATGACTTGAAGCCGGCCCCGGGCACCGCGCGCCCAATCCTCGAGCACATCAGCAAGGATAGCGATGCGGTCGACGACGTGTGGGGCAGGCTTGAGGAGTTCCCGAGGAGGGCCAAACAGTCGACGTCGTCATCCAGGCCCACGATCGCGCTGCGAAACCTGCAGCACGCCGTCAGGACATACAAATCTGCTCCTCGAGGGTTGTATCGCGGCACTTCACCCCGAGCTCGGAGATGCTGATGGACATGGAGGATGTGGAGATCAAGCTGGACGCGACTCTACGGGCCTTCGGTACCACATGCGATGATATTGTGGCCGGAGGGCTGGCAGGGTGTCGTCCTCACGGGTGAGATGCGCACGCCGAGCCCCAACATTGTTCATTGGTTCTCCTTCAACTTGTATGTACACTGCCTCCTTCTCCCCCTTGTCATGATGTTAACTTTTCTTCGTAGTGTCAATGGTGTATGCAGCGGATGGCCGACCCGTCACACGTGCGCCGCTGACTTCCTTGTCCTTCTGAAAGCAGTGCTACTTGGCAGCGACCTTCTTGACACACTTCCATGCTTCTGTGGACAGCATGCCTGCCACCTATGACAGGACCGGTGTATTCACCTCCGCTCTTCCCTCGGAAGATCAGCGCGTTTGCCCTCCTGGGGTGTGTCTTCTTCTCTTTCTCCGTCGTATACTTTCACCGACTACAAGGCTGATGGAATATTCTGCCAGTGGTTTCTCCGGCAGGCTGTCGTGTCCTTCACGATATACCTTCAAACTCTCTGCAAGGTCCACAACCGTGATCCGGAATTGTCGTCTCGGTAGAAGCTTCGAGCGCGCCAGTTGTTCGGTGGCGGAGGCTGAGCTGTGAGCTCAATTGGTACCATTAGCTGCACGTTATAAGCTTTCGCAACGTTATTTATGCTTTCAAGATATGGATAAGTTATTGACTGGACGTTCATCCAGCCCCAGCTTTTCGCAATCGGACTGACAGTGGAAAAAGATACTGCTGTACACGGTTTCCAAGGAGGAAAACTAGAAGAACTTGAATTGCACCGTCGCGCCTGCGAGTACATCGCACCAGCATACTACGGTGCGGTTGATGGAGGCTTCGACAAGGCTTCACGTGTACTCCGTCGCCGCTCGCGCCGTGAATCATGGTGAGTACTCCACGCCAGGTATCTGTACATGGTATTCCGATGGCTAATGGCTTTCGACAGGGATTGCTCCGGACGATTCCGCATATGTAGTTGTCCATTTTCTGCGGCTGTTCCGCCTCACGAGGCGCAGGGACTTCTCAGGGACCTTGTGTCCACCTCTGCCCGAACGTCACCCACAGTACGCGCTATGCCACCCCGACGCTTGACATCCCGCCCAGAATGGAGCTATCTGAACTGTGTACGACGGACCTCTCAGCCACCGAGTCTGATCTCCCCTCCGACGGTGACATCGAGCTCTCCAATGTGGATGTTGGCCCCACCTTGCCCTGCTGCTGCAACGCGCAACGGCGATCGCAGATATCTCAGCCCCTATATCGTATCAGCCGCCCGCACTCGGCCCTGTCCGAAACCTATGCCACCTTTCAACAACCCCCCCCCCCCGCGGTCAACATGTCCGTGGTGTATGCGTCGCGCGCACCGCAGATATCTATGGCGACGCTCGACTCGGACGGATGGTCCGTTGACGTTGTATCTCTCTCGCGCTACGCGATGCTGGTGCGGATGTCGAATCGAGAGCTAGAGGACACCACTGGCCAACTGGGGGTGCCAGGACCCAGATGTGCTGAGATCACGGCGGCTGGAGAGACAGCGCAGGTCTGCGAGCTCGCCTGCACGGACTCCTGCTGCCTCGTCTGCGGCAGCTGCGGAGCTCGCTGTTCGGGCGGGCCGCGGGTAGACGATCGTTTTATGAGTACTTGTTTGCATGAAGTCACTCGTGCCTGGGGTGTTCGTAGGTTCGTTCATTGAATATTCAGAGGAGAGTATATAGTGAGAGATATATGGGCACGAGAATCAATAGAGCCAAGGATCAACAGAGCAAGGTATACGGTACACAAAGCAGAGTCTGCACTAAGAACGGCGTGAAGATCAAGCGACATATGTACGAGTTCGCAAGTGTATGTATGTCCAAGCAACTAGTCGGTGAAAATACGGGTTGGGAGGTATACTAAAGAGCCCGCGAAATGCTGCTAAACATAGGTGAGGATAGGCATATATCCACAGGCAACGACATCGCTTACGATGATACTGCCGATAGCGACGAATGTCGGGATGGATGCCATGAACATCTTCGTCCGGCAGAAGATATCATTGAATGAGAAGGCGCTCACCGCGTCCCCGGCCTTCAACGTCTCGGACTCCCCTTTGCGAAGCAAGACTAGCTTCGGATGGACGGACGGGTCGACGACTAGGTTCCTGTCTGTGAGCATACCCACTTCTTGTTCCTGTGCGGCCGCGGAAGGCATCCTATCTGCGCAGGTCCGAAGTGTCGCGTCGGGAACAGGGTTTGAGGCTTGATCGTGGTCGACGCCGAGTGCATAAGCGACTGCATTTTCTCCGGGTCCGCAAGTTTAGACATCGCCACAAATTGCTGATCGCCGATAAGGGAGACCCGGAGGGGTCACTCGACGCTTCCGAAGACAGTTGATGCTGGGGAGACTCCTTCTCGTTCGTCGATGCCTGCAAGAATGGCCGTTGACGGAGAGGGGCCGCGGTCTCGTTCTCATTTGATGTTCGCTTATCTGCGCTGAGCGTCTGCGAGAAGCGAGAAGCCGGTGGACTGCATGCTTTGGTACTCCTCGTCGTCGACCGCAGGAGTTGCGAACGCAAACGCTAAGGCCGGTAGGTCATGGGGAAGAACGCGCAAGAGGCATATGGCTTGGTGTCGTGCTGGAAGACGCGTTTGTGGGGTACATCGCCATCGTGAGGTGGCCCCGGGCCCGCGGCAGGGCGCAGCTGTATCCAGCCCTGCCAGTGCGTGCGGTGCCATTTGCGGACATGGAACACGAGGGCCAGGAGGTGCGGTGCGGCACGTAGTAGCGCCTCGAGAACACGGATTTGGGAGTGTTTCGGCGCATACCGAGGGACGGTGGCAAGGACGGGGTAGAGGGGTGGTGCTGGTCGTATATGGAAAGGTGAGAGTCAGAACGGAGCGTCTTCCGACGTCAGAATTCTAGACATTCGAGGCAGGAGGCTCACCGGAGTCAAGATCTACAGTAGGGAGCTCGAGACTTTAGGGAGCGTACACCTCGCGTCCGTCCCCGGACAACGTCTCTCGGGAGGCATGCCCTGACAGCGGCAAGCTCTCGCACGTCATAGACACCTCCTTGGATGTGTATGGCCGGGAGGCAGACATCAGCGTTCGAAGCGGGGAAGTCGCTGGGGCTGCTGTCGAACGGCCGTCAAACGTCGTCCGAGTCGTAAGTCATGTTTCCCCTTTCAATATAAGTATAACGGTGTACGACGGCCAGGTGTTGGAATGCAGTGACTGCCCTGAGCGTCGCGGGGCAGGGAACAGGCGAGCTGCACGCGTCTGGGCCCTGGGGACGAAGAGAACTTCGAGAGCGAGCTACGCGAGACGGCGGGCCGGAACCAATTCTGTCACATGATTGTGGCGCTACACGCTCAGCACTAAGCTCGAGTCCTCCTACGACTTCCCCGTTCCATCAACCCCTGCTCTGTAGGCACGTCTCCCGGTATCTCTTCGATATTCATATGTATGGTGCGTCGTTGTCTACTGCTGTTGTGTGTGAAACTGACCCCTTCAACGCCGTTATACCCCCAGAAGCCTTCCTATCCCGTGGGCTACTCCGGCAGGCGGCCCACGTCGAGCAAGAAACTCTCCAAGAAATTGTAGACGAGCATTCAGCAGTTACCAATTGGTGAGTATCATTCATCTCCTGGGTCGAGCGTTCTTTGGGGCAACTATCTGAAGTGTGCTCCTAAGCGTGATCACGCATCGGGAAATCAAGGTCTGTCTGGTGATTCTAATCAGGCGTCGTGGCATATCGCAATCGTACGCGAATCTTGGGTTTCCGTGTTGCAGTGGAACTCATCAAGTGACCGTATGCGTTTCTCTCCCGGGTCTCGTCGACATGACGGAAGACCAGCTCGTCGTGGATCGAAAAGCTATTACCCTCCAAACCAATGAACTAGACCTCGACCGGTGCGTCCTGTATTAACAGCCTTTGCATCCCGCCCTCATCGTGCCGCCGGGATACAGCGAATTTCGGGACCAAGAGCGTTCATCTTGTAGCCAACACACCATGCGAGCGATGGACATATCTTCGGCAACGAGGATCTCCATTTCGAATTCAACGGCGCAGACTACGAATTCAATCCAGGTTCCTCCGACGGAATCGACTCCAGGGACTACGGCTTTGACTTACGGTGATAGCCCCGCAACTTTGGCTGCGTGCCGTCCTGTACGGACGATGATGGCGACATGTGCGGAAACGTTGCGAGTACGCGCCCTGCTAGCCTTCCCGGGAACTCCCATCTACTCGAGGCTCAAGGAGCGGATGAATTCGACCTATTGTCGGTCGGGAGTAGGGCGGAGTTAGGGAACCCATTCAGTCTGGATAGCGATCTGAGCCGGAACGAAGGCATGGATGGCCATCGACAACCTCAGGATCCAGTTCGAAGATGATCGATGAGCCGCGATGAGCCGTCACCGGACGAGCCTACACCTCTCCTTACCCGTCGCAAACATGTGAGTACCGCCTTCCAGTGAACCCGCGCGCATACTCATGGATCGGGCAGGATCGCCTCTCACGGGGTAACCACAAACACGCCCGCAGGATGTGGAGCTGATGGCAAAAGTCGTGTTGAAGGAGGTTGCGTAGGAACAGCGCAAGGAGAGGAAGCGGCTCGCGGATGGTGTGGGCACTCGCGCTGATCTTGGACGCACTACCAGTCTCAGTATCCCTGTCATGAAGGCCCTCAGCGAGATTGCCACGAAGAACCCCACATTTCCGCGATCTTCGCTTGTCGTGCATCTCCTCGAAACTCGTGACCACCCTCTCGACCATTTCCTCCGAACGAGGACCACCGGTCCGCCGCACACGGCACGTTCTTCAACGCGGCGCCGCGGAGACTTGTCCGCGAACCGGCGGGCACGTTCATGTTCATTCGTCTGGCCACGAACCTAAATGTGGCTAAACGGCGAGGTCCCTCCCATGAGAAGCTGCCAAGCAAGAAGTGCTGTATTGATGGCATCATCGTGGACGGAGAGGAGGTCGGGTAGGCTCGTCATCGTGAAAGCCGCGCGCCGAGTGTCGCGCTCGGGAGCGAAGTGTACGGCCAAGCTAGCATCGGCCCAGGAGCAGAGATTCAATTCGATACCACGGCAGCGGGCGTGGAGGATTTCCAGATGAGATCCCGAGTTCCATGGACCGAACGTACAGCGGGAGCGTAGTGAGTTGCTCGCACCGTCCGAGCCGACGCGCCTGTCCGAGCTGCCGCTGCCGTTCCTCGAGGAAAGCGATGAGAGCTACGCAGACGTGATGTCCCCTCGCGCGCTGTTCGACGACAGGGCGGTCGCGAGCCAGAGCCTGGCGCCCTCGTCGTCGCTTGGCTCCGACGGGAAGGGATACAGCAAAAACACGATCAAGGCACTCGCGGACATGCGGCGAGAGCCGCAGGCGGAGGGGCAGAGGAGGACAAGCACAAGAGCTTCAACAATATGGCGCAGAAGGTGCGTACAATCGTTCTCGGGTCTAATGGATGATGGGCTCATGGATACGTTCGTGTTTGTCTACTTAGGCGTCGCGTTGGGCGGCTGCGGCGCTTTTCTTCGAGCTGCTTGTGCTTGGGATGCGTGACCGCGTCACACTCACTCAGCCTGAGCCGTTCTCGATCATCAGGATCCGCACGAGGGACGAGCTCTGGGAGTGTCAGCGCCATGGATCGATGGCGTCTTCACCGACGAACGACTTCCCTCCCATGTCCCAGGCGTCCTCCATCTGGCCGCACGGGCTCCTCAGTCCGCTCGGTATGTGTGCGTCCGTCTGTTAGTGCTTGAGTACTCGTGCTAATTGTCGTCTTTTTTTGCGCAGAACTTTTAAGACTACGATCACTGACATCCTCGACAAGCTTACATTAGTGTACTGGTGAGTCTTTTTCGTTGCCAGCTTGCGAACCTGTTGGATAACTCGGTGCGCAGCTTGGAGTGTTTCCGCGTAGGCACATCCTCTAGAACGCGATATGTAGGGGTTCGGACCCCTGGTCTCGTACTTCAAGCTTCAAGGGCGGTGTCGCATGGCCTCGATGCAGATATCTTCATCTCAAACCTATGTACGTTCACCGCTGGGCCCCCGTAACTTGTACTGAAACTGAGGTTCTTTCGACTTCGCAGGAGACACGAGGTCTTCACCGGCGATCACGCCCTCGACGGCCGTAGCACATCCTATGTTTTAAGCTTATCGCAACACTCAAGTCCTCGAGTACGTCAAGAGTGCGATCTTAGAGATGGATGTCACCGAATACCTTCCGGAGTTCATTAGCTGGCGGCTTACGGACATGGACATTATCGTGACGAGGGGGCGCTCAACAACCTGCGCAACCGGTCACTCCCTAAGCTCGCCAGGCCAAGCAACGCGGAGAAGAGGCAGCTCGAGGGGGGGTACTCGCCCAACGTGCGCACGAGGGTCCTCCTGTTCTGAGTGCAGTCGAACGTACGTTGCGTGTCCGATTTCGGCTTCCCGCCGGTTCTCTGCGCATGCGAGACGGCTGACTATATGTATTGTATTTGCAGGACCTTAAATATAATACCTTCAGCGTTGTTCAGCCGGGTACATGTTCATCCCAGTCTCCATCACTATCATTCCCATCATCGTAAGTGACTTCAGAGCTTCGCGGTCTTGAGTTAAGTATATCTTTGTGTTCATTTGTGTTTGACAGCTTTTGCGGGCTTTCTGATGGATCGCACACCCTGTGTCTTCGTTCGACGGCTCTCTTGGGAGTATGCATGCCTCCACACGCATGTATTCGTTTATTTCTATTGTGCCATGGGTTTGCGTGTATGCATCTCTACCACTATGCTACAGCTCTCCCTCAGAAACTATGAAATGTCGGTACCTCCATGAACACAGTGGTCATCAACCTGTAGACTGCACGGGAATTGCGAATCGATTCAGCCACAGCTACCCTACTCGCGATGGCGTGCTACTCCCAGGCGCCCTCCGCGCAGGCGAGCGCGACGGCAAGCAGACCTGTGCCGCCTCTGCAGCAGTCGTAAGCTCAGCGCGTGTAGGGCCTGGCGCCAGCCGTCACCTAATGGCATCCTATCTATCTCCCGTCTCGCAGCGGGGTTGGACATCAGCGTCGCGCAGCGAGAGCCACGCGATGCTCGCCGCGAGGATATCCCCTTCCCGCCCTTATCCCCCAAATTGTCGGACTCGCCGATGACAGACCACCCGTCCGAGTCGAGTGTAGTCATCGAGATCTAAAGTGCGCGCGACGCATATACCGCAGGACCGAGCACAGGCGACGTAGGGACCGAGGTCTCTGCGATCGCTGCAATCGCTGTAGCAGAGGGTGAAGGTGAAGTGGGGCTGTCGCGGTCGGAAAGCTTGCGGTCGGAGGGGACATTGGACTCAGATGCGGGAAGGTCAGTTGCGGAGAGCTCGGAGAGGTCCGTCAAGGGCGGAGTGTCAAGCGTGGAGCCGGCGTAGCACGTGAGGCGGGTGACATTCGGGCAGAGGTGGGTGGGACATTGACCAGAGGTGTTCTTGCCTGTGCGTGGCATGGATTAAGTTGGACCATTGGTTAGTCAGTGGTCGTAATCGGGACTAGAGAAGGGGACGACGCACTGAAGCTAACATTGCCGTGGTATGGCACACAACAATACACGACGTACCGGGTGAACAGTGTCCTCAATGTTCCAGAGGAGCTGGCGCGGGGTCTGCGAAACCTTGAGAATTGTGCCAGTCGAGCCGATCGGTGACCCGGGTGAATCGAGCATGGCAAACGCGTCGAGCGAGAGCATCATGCCGCCTACCACTAACTAGACAGCAATTTCATCCTCAGCCTCCTTCACGAGCGACTTCATGGGCGATCCACTGCTCTGAAGTTGGTGGCACATGCCCTTCAAACTGAGCGAGAAGCGTCCGACATTGGCGAAGTTGGGCTCGCGAGAGACAGGGATAGCCAGAGAGATGTTGTTGTGCGACAGGAAGGCAGGCCTGCTACTTGGGGCGGTGACATTGAAGTTCTTGTTAGATGGCGTAACGACATGCATGTTGCCCACAAACCACACTGCAAATAAGGGCACGAACATGCTCGGACTGGTGAGCGCAAACGAAGAGTAGCTGGGAGGACGTACCGTGCTTTGTGCGCTGAACACCAATGTTCGCCCTCCTTGTCATCACTCCGGTTACATCCCGCAGAGATTGAGGTGGAGGCAGATGCGGCAGCTTGGACTTGGATGTGCACGTACGCCTAGCGGTCTGAGAGCCCGGGGGTGCAGACAAGTGCGGCGAAAGACGCGGTACAGGGTCGTTGTCTCTGACTGGGTTGGAATGAGTGGCGAGCAGTTGTCCTACGATATCCATACTACCACCAGGAGCAGACGTGTTGGGATTATGAAGGATGTGGAAGCCAGTGTTACAATAACCAGCCCAAGTGTACGTACGCAAAAGAGTTTTCTGGAGCCCGGAGACTGAAATGGCGTCGAGTCTGAGAAAGCATTGCCGTGGTAAGTAGCCGTGGGAAGATCAGCCACGTGCGACGATTGCGGCGGCGAAGCTCTGGCGCTTGGCTGGGACCCAACGCCAGTTCGAATGAACTGCGACACCCTTTCCGCCGCCGCCTGCGAGCCTCCTGCTCTATGAGCACCTTTCCCTGCATCCCCTGGATACTCACAGTATGTCGTATTATGCAGTTAAAATGAGTGAAATTGACCGCCTTTATATAGCTCTACTCAGAAGCTCTCTGGCTTGCGAGTGGAAGCTCTCCAAGACACAGATATCGCAGATGGACATTAGGCAATTGATTGGTGAGTATTATTCATATCATGAAGTGAGCTATCGAATACTAACATGTCTGGAACGCGCTCCAGGATGCGACCAACCATGCACTAGGAGATGGAGGTCAATGACCTCCGACTAAGCTGTCAGCGCGTTAGCTGCTGCTCGGTGGTGCGCATATACAGTCGCAAAGCGAAGTATCCGCTGGGCGATTGTAATGAGGCGTTGCTGACGGTAGAGAGGGTGCGTAAATCTCGGGCTCCTACGTTGGTTTGTCCCTCAGCTAGCCACCACAGACATTCCACCCAGGTCTCGTCGACATGAGCGAGGATCTGCTCGCTGCGAACCAAAACACTACTACCTCCCAAAACAACAACATTTACCCGGATGCTCTCTTCCCGGATCTTGACTGGTGGGTTTCGTGTTCACCCCCATTGCATGTCGCCCCCTCATCTTGTCATCGGGATACAGTACACTTCAAGGACATGAATGCTCATTTTGTAGGGCAGTATTCACGCGAGCGGCTGACGTCCTTCTCGGCGAAGTTCATCTCACATTTCGAATTCAACAACGCAGACTGTGCGTTCCACCTAAGACCCTCCGATGAGACCTTCGAAGACTACGACCTTGATTTAAACCTCGACCTCGATGACGGCTACGCAACTCCATCTGCGTGCATTTCTGCACGAACGACGACAACACGGGGGTCGAAATGCTACAAGAGCGTGCCGTGCCAGCCTCTCCGGCAACTCCCATTGTTCGGGGCTCACGAAGCGGACGAACTGGACCTCTTGTCGGTCGGGACTTGGGCGCAATTGGAGAATCTGTTCGGTGTGGATATGGATATCGGACCTGGGCCAGACGATGTCGGTATGGCTGTCGTCGACCCCGATCTTGTTCGAAGACGAGCCATGGTTGGAAGAGCCACTGAGCGAGCACGCGCCTAGGCCTTGCCTCACTCTCTCAGCTTGTCAGTACCACCTCCTGCCGACGCGCACGCATAACTAATAGGTCGAGCAGCTTCGGCTCTCCCGAAGCCCCTACAAACTCCTCCGCCGGATATGGAGGTGACGCCGAAGGTCGTACCTGAAGAGGTCGCGAAGAAGCAGCGGAAGGAGAAGGAACAGATCATCGATTCGGTTACCGAGCTCGCAGACGGACCGGGAGCTCGCGTTGGTCGCGGACGCAATGCCGGTCTTGGTGCGCCCGTCACAAAAGATGTTGGTGAAATCGTCACCGAGTACCCTACCCTTCCCCGCTCGTCGCTCGTCATGCGTCTCCTCGAAATCCGTTACGACCCTCTCGCCCATTTCGTCCCGACCAAAACCACTGCGCACGGCACGTTCTTCTACGCGGCGCCACCAGGACTCATCCTAGAGCTCGCGGACATGTTCATGCGTCCGGTCACGAACCTGAGTGCGGCGAAGCGGCGAGGTGCCTCCCCAGAGAAGCCGCCAAGCAAGAAGCGGCGTATCGACGGTAGCGTCGTGGACGAAGAGGAGGTCGAGCAAGCCCGTCGCGGGAGCCGTGCACCCAATGTCGCGCTCGGCAGCGACGTGTACGGCCGGGCGAGCATCGGCCAGGTGCAGACTTCCAATTTGACCCTACCGGAGCCGGCGTGGAGGACTTCCAGATGGACATCCCCGAGTTCCAGGGACCCGAGGAACAGCGGGAGCGCAGCAAGTCGCTCACGCCATCGGAGCTGACGGACCTGTCGGAGCCGCCACCGGACCCGTTCCTCGAGGAGGGCGACAAGAGCCATGCGGACGTGACGTGCCCGATCGCGCTGTTCGACGACCGGACGGTCGCGAGCGAGAGCCAGACGCAGAGCCTGAGCCAGGCGCTGTCGTCGGAGCCGAGCGACGATGGGAAAGGCTACAGCAAGAACACGGTCAAGGCGCTGGCGGTGAAACTGCAGCCGAACGCGGAGGAGCCGGAGGGTGACAAGTATATGAGCTTCAACAACATGGCGCAGAAGGTGCGTACTCCCATTTCCGGATCTAATGCATGACGTGCTCATGGATAAGTTCGTGCGTTTGTCTACGTAGGCGTCGCGCCGGGCGGCGGCGGCGCTCTTCTTCGAGCTGCTCGTACTCGGGACGCGTGACTGCGTCAAGCTGTCCCAGCCCGAGCCGTTCCCGAACATCGAGGTGCACGCGAAGGACAAGCTCTGGGAGCGTCAGCGCCATGGGTCGATGGCGCCCTCGTCGACGAACGGCTTCCCGCGCATGTCCCAGGCACCGTCGGTTGGGCCGTCGCGGCGGCAGGGCTCCGCTGCGCCTTCGATTGCGTCTGCGTTCGGGCTCTGAGTGCGTGGCCGTTCTTGTCGTTCTGTGTCTACGATCGTTGCTGATTGTCGCATCTCTCCAGTCAAGCTTGGCTTTGATGTATTTTGGTCCCGTCTTGATTTTCTCATAGCACCATACTTCGTCGCTGTGTTGTCCACTACTGGATAAGTGCTTACATTATTGCCTATCATGTGTAGTCCTCTTGGAGCTGCTTCTACCGGATGACAATCTATGTGTTTTCTATCCGACAATGTTCATACTATTCATACAAATGAACCACTTTCAATAACGTAGTGACGAGGTCTGAATACAAACTAACTACAGACAATAAGAATGCAAACCAAGAGAACATCGTAAGTACCAGGTCATATTCATCCGAGGGAATGATATCGTGCATACGCCGCATGATGACCATGCCTTCCCAATCTGCGGACCACAGTGTCGCCCCGTATGCGAAGAAGGCCACACGGTACACTACCGGGGAGAATATCCCCATGTAGGACTTAGATATCCCGAACAGTCTTCCCCCTCGCATCTCGACGTATCCCAGGTAGCGTTGCTGGCGCAGGCTAGTGTGCATCCGGCGCACGATTTCCCTTCAATCTGGTGGCGACTTGTGAGACCATGTGACTGACGACGGTTTCTTGCTTCGCAGAGATGGATTCACTATATATTACGCGTTCTTGTCGCGTCCCGAGTCCATCGTAAATAGACATCCTGTCTCTCGATAAGCTTGGTATCGGGACTTCCGGCCTCTGGCCCCGCGTTCCCTGCCTCGTCCATCTCCACGTTGCTGCCTGCGCCCCGGTGCTTCCGCGACCGTATGGCGGATGCCATACCTGACGAGGATGGTCCTAGAGCCGACCCTAGACGAAAAGATGATATACTTGTCGGGCGCCGGTGTTGAGGCGGTACCAGGAGACGAAGCAGTCTTCGTCGGCGTAGGGATCATTCACGTTGAGACAAAGTAGAATATCACCTTGTCCGTTTCCCCCTGCGGAGTAAGCACCGCATTAGCATACGATATCGCAGACAGTGATCAACTCGGTTGGGTGGCGACTGTAACGAGAGGAGAACGTACTAGGCAACGGTGACGATGACTCGGGCTCTGTCGACACGAACGCAGTGGAAAGCCCTTGAGCTACTTGCAGTCTTTGCCAGTGTAGCTCAGGACGATCGTGGCCTTGAACGAAGATGTTATTCAGCACGAACGACGATAAGGTGACAGTCTACCCGCACCTCTTTATCCAAGCCGTCTGCACTTTGTCTTGGTTGGGCCTCGCGGTGCATTGTGCAACAGTTGGTTAGCCGTATGCCTGTGCGCGCGTGGATGCGTGTCGGGCGCATGGAACACGACCACGCCACGGCTCCAGTCGTCTTCTTCTACCGATACGCGCGTGATACCTTCAATCGGACGCATCAAAAACATCAGCGCGATACGTATGTATTGCTATGCCAAAAGTCACCTCGGAGCGTGCAGGCAAGGAGCCAAAGAGACTCCCCTTATCCAGCTTCGCTCCGGGCCCGATCGCGCATATTCGAGACGACCTTGTCCGCGCCTCCTAGCCCGACTCCTCCCGTATCTTCTTCGAACGCCGCCGCCGTGCCACGCCTCGTGAACTCTGGCGCTGCATGGGCCAGACACGAACTCCGTCAGCACATCCTTGCCTCTGCGAGGCGCATTCCGCATTTGCGCTCCAACACTCTCCCCGCTGGATAGTACGCGCCAAGAGCATCCAGTAGTCACCGCGCCGCGCGGAAGGTACGCGTCCCCTTCCTACTCTTCGTCCACTTCATCACAGTTTATCTCCCGTAAAGTGGCCCACCGCACCAGGCGCCGCTTCGCAGAATCGTCCACTGTCTCGTGCGGCGGCCGCCCACCTCGAAAGTCCGTACAGAAGATGGCAGATGGCTGCCCCGGGTCGCGCCGTGCACTGAGGACAAAGTGCTCGTGGGTGCCGAGAAGGAGAACGAAGGCGTACGAGACGGTCTGTAACATGAGCTCGCGCTCGAGACCGCACTTGAAGATCACGTATGGTGTCAATCTTGTATATGAAAATGCAAGGCGATTCTTCCATCGCGGCGAATGCCGACCAGGCAGAGATGTGTACCGCGATTCGACGATGACAGGATAGATTGCGGCTGTATGTACCTCGGCCTGCCACCAGATGATCGCCATTGTCGATGTCTGCGGATAGGAAAAAGGAGAAGCGGAGGCCGCATGTTCTGATTCAGGATGCCGGAGGGGGCGGGAGGACGTACTTGCGCATGCGAATGTCCCAATGGTGCGTACCCGAACAAAGATAGAGACTGGGAATCGTCTTGCGTGCATACAGCGAGTGTCTCGTTGCAGATATCGGCGCGAGTCTTGCTACAATTCGTCCCGGATCGAGGAACTTAGGACCCGAGAAGTGCGGCGCTCGAGGCGGGGTTAGAGGCTAAGGCAAGGGACTAAGATTAAGACATCTAAGAGCGTGAAACAAGGGATTTAAAAACACAGGCGACGGACATTTGACAAAGCGCGCGACTACAGACAGTTTGGATACCATACATTCAGCGAGAACAGACATCATCATGAAGGGTAACGGAGGATACTCACAATTCCCAATCGCCTTGCCTTTATATTCATCCTCCCTGTTGGACTGCGGTTAATTCCGTGACATATAATACCTTTGAGGTTGTTGACGACATGGAGGAATAAATGCCTTGATGAGGAGGCGGGGCTGGGGCGTCAGCATATGTGAGGGCGAATGCAGCGTCCGCGTCAATGGTGTTTCTTTCTTACTTCCTGCGACATTCAGTCAGCGATCACAAACTCCGAAGTACCTGGAATTGTCAAGGTCCGTTGTACAAAAGGTAAAGCAAGGGGTGTGGCGAGGTCTGGACAGTGAGGCTGGCGTGCATCCAGGTACGAGCGCATCTGTTTGGCCCTATTTGTCTGCCACCTCTGGCGCTTGCGACGGCTTGCCTTAGGCACAATGCCTACCGCGCGAAGTCGCTTTGGCTTGCACCTCCAGCCTTTCCGACTCCACAATTCGTCTTTCTAGTATCGCTTCACGTCTGCTAACTATGTCGCATATCGAAAGCACAGCAAGCGTCAAGATGCACCGTTTGCTTCGCAGTCTGACACCTACTGCGACGCCCAGCCCGCCGCCGACTGCCCACACCTACCTAGCACGACCGCGAAAGAGCGCACCGAAGTAAGAAGACGGCCCGAGCAACGAGCTCGCCGATTGGACGACGCTGTACGAGGACGTTTGCGACGTCTTCTACAAACACGGCTTCGTCTTTTACCCCACTGGCGATGGTGCGCACACGGTTGGGCTCTTGCTGGACACTGCGCACCTCGACTATGCGGCTGGTACCACCAGCGGCGCGTGAATTTCCGCATGGAGGTGGCGGACCCGTTCATCTACACGCAATGCAGCTACGCCATAATGAACCTCCCATATGTCGAGGGAGTGCCCGTCGGAGCCACTTCAAGCTCGCAAGGGAAAAAACAGTGCTGCAGGAAGCACTGGCAGGTGAGCACTATATATCTGACTCTAGAAGACAAAGTACCGTCGTTCGTCTTCGTGCCGCCGCCTCGTCTTGTCGCTAAGTACCGGTCTCGATTTGCTTCAGCGGGCGAGCCCAACCTCGAATGGATTGAAGTGATGCACGAGCGATCCGGCCCGAATCTGAAGCAGCCGTACGATGTTCTCGTGCAGAACCTGCGCCTGACTTTATTCCGCTCTCTAATATATCGATAATGTGAGCATTTCCACCCGCCGAAGCCCATTCCTTTCTCGTCACGTACATGTCTGGCGTTTCCTGAAGAATCAATCGCAGAGACAGGCGAGTGAAACAACGGAATCACGTCCTATCTTCATTCGAACAGGCTAACGGTCGCCGCTAACCTGCCTTCCGGTTTCCAGGGCTGACTCCAACACGAACATGCCGACATCCAGCCCCCAGCATATACAGTAAAAGCCCCTCGCCTCCCCGGTTGTCTCGTTCCCCAGAACTCCCATGCTCACTTCGACCTCTCCCCATCCATCTGGGTGCGCCGGCGATTCGCATTAGTGTGTGCTATGTGGGTCACTGGCCGTACGCTCTCTCGGGAGGGGCTGCACGTCGAGCTGGGATGTTTCTCCCGCACGTGTCCTCGCCATCTGGGTCAGGACGGGGTCTCTGGGCACCTCGCTATCGGCTGGTGCGTCGCCTGAGCCTACATACTGGCTTTCAACTAACCCTGTCCTACCAGCCTGTGGCGCTGGAGGGGCCCACTCACCATCCTTTCTCGGTGCGTCGGTTCCCAACCTTTCCGATGGATGTTGCTGATCTTATGCTTGCGATAATAGTCTTCTCTTCCTCTCTTTGCTGCGACGCGTTCACCACCATGAGTGGTATGGCAGACCCACTGCCATGTACGTCTAGTCAGGTTAAAACCCGTTGCGAACACTGAAACTCACCACCTCGACCCCAGCGCGCGCATCGCACGTGTCAGCCGCCCGTCGATCGTAAGCCCACCGAGTGGCTGTTGACGTTCGCGACGCGTCCCACTCAGGCGCGAATCACTTCATTGTGCTGGCAAAGAGCTGTACGAGTCAACGCCTTTCTGGTACATTCGCCTATCGGGGATGGGCGACTCGGATTGTGCGGCATGGCGCGTCGCATTGCGAGGCTGAGCCTCCGACTAGTGAGTATCTTCGTCATTCAGAGGCATGAGATTTGAGACTCACCTTCAGCTCGCAGCGTGCACCGGGACCTTCCAAACTGGATGCGTATATGTCGCTACTGGTGACGATGATCCCCAATCTGGCATCCGCCAAATAAGTCTTGCAGGGCTAGATATCCTAGAGGTGGAGAAGGATGGTGTGCGTCAGTGACATGTAAATAGCACGTGGCCATCTGGCGCAGGCGAGACGGTACATCCTACGATAGACGTACGCCGGGCACAAGCTGTCTCTGTCGAGCTTCAAGTCGTAGTCGAATACGATGCGGGCCAGAATCGCTTGCAGCTCGTTCGCCGCGAAATGCCTCCCCAGGCTGGCACGGCGGCGGGCCCACGGCTAACGGTCTACAATCAGCAACTTAGAACCTCGACGATTGCCCGCGGAGGAACGCACCAGGCATGAGGGCCGTCGCCGATGACGATGTACTCCGGGGAAGTGCTCGTGAACTGGTACTTTGGGGCTTCGGAGTCCGGTTCGGTCGCCGTACTCTGCATGCACGTAGCTGAATAGGTCGAAGGTGTCTGCGTGCCTGGAGGAGTGAAGGCAATTCGCTCAGAGCACAGTGCAAGTCGCGACAGTACAGTGCTCGGTGAACGTGCTGTGCGCTTGTCTCGGATATTTTAGTTCAGCTTGCCTAGAAGCGTTGACAACGCATCTAATCTCTCTAAGGTTGGCTAAAGACACCATTACGAAGACGTTCTCCCTGTAGATGTACGACCATTTTCAAGATCGGGTACTATTAATAATACAACTAGCGATCACACAAATATATAGGCCGGAAGGCAGCCCGCTACGCATTCAAACGGACCCCTCGCGCTTCTTGAAAAAGACGCAACCGTGGGGGCCGGACATAACCCCCATCGCAATGCACATATCCGCAGGGCGCGACCCGTCCCCGCCCAAGTTCAAGTCGTAGTTGAGGACAATATACCACCAGGATGGCCTTCAGCTCATTCGAAGCGAAGTACGGCCTGGGGCTGCTGGTCAAACCGAGAGTCAAAAACCATTATCGGCGACCATCGCTACTAGTAAAAACCGACACGCACCATGGACACTGGCCGTACCGAATGGGACGTACTCCGGGGACGGGCTCGTGAACTGGTTCTTCAGGCTCTGGCCCTCCGCCACACGCATGCGCGCGTAGCGGAATGGGTCCCATGTGTCCGCACGTGCGAGCAGCGCATCATCGTGGCGCTGCGCGTTCGCGTTCACGGTCATCACGGTCCCCTTTGGGATACGTGTGCCGTCGCTGAGCGTGATGTCCTTCATCACCATCGGTCCATCGCGACTGCCCCGTACCAAGTTAGTTGTATGTGTGCAAGCGAGATCGTAACAATAGGGAGGAGGAGGGTATGCGCTTACAGAGACGGACGCAATGGAAGCGAGGTGTTTCGCGGAAGATGCTGTCGAGCTTCCACATGTTCTCGAGCGCGCCGCTCGTCCAGCCGTCGGCTACGATGTTTGTCTCGATCTCTATCCGGAGTGGCGGTAGGAGTCCGGGCTGCTCTGCGAGATGGTACAAAGCTTGGGTGATGGTCTGAAATGCGCTCAAGAGTTAAAGCTGCGGGTCAGACGTGCGAGTAGGTCAAAAATAGGCTCCAAGGGAACTGACCCTCGATGAGGTGTGGATGACTGTGGAGTCAGGTGTCAAGAGCCGCTGAGCGACAAGCAACGCCGTTCATTCCTCGTCGCTAACTTGTCCAATAGAAACAGTCGAAGGTCTCCTGTGTGCGCTATGATCAGCGAAGTTTGTGCTTCATACAATCAGCCAATACTGACTGGCTTGTCGTTCCAACCTTTGCCCAATTCCACAGAAGCCCGCTGACGCGCCTCGATGATGGGTGGAAGATAGGCATAGCGACGGCAGTGTGCTGCTTCATATTGATGATAGCGCGACAATCCTGCGTGCCCATCAGTGGATATCATGCCGTTGCACAGCTCGTAACTTACGGTTTAAGAAATTTGGGGAAGAGGCGAAGGAAGATAACGTCTTTATGAAAATCTACTGCAAAATTGATGGCCAGAGCAAGGTACTCTTCGTTGCGGCCTGTATATCGCGAGAAAGAAAGTTAACTTCAAGAGGGGATATTCATAGAAGCAGAGAATCACACATAGGGAAACCAACGAACGCTCGGTTGTGGCGTGAGCGACAATCTTCCGCAGCATCGGCATGAACTCCACGCTGGTCCACTCTGCAGCGCAACAGTATCAGGATAATACCGCTGCTGGAATTTGCAGTATACAGCGCCTCACCGCCCTCTTCGATCCTGATGTGGTCTTTGGCAGCGACGACGACCTCGTCTGATGTCCGGAAGTAGCGCGGGAAGCTTGCGCGTGAGCTTCTTCTTGACCATCTTCACGTGGCACTGGTCCGAAAGGACTGGCGGCTCGAAGATATACTTCGATTGGAGGGTCTGCTCGCATACCATTAGACCGCCGGCTGGGCGCTGCACACGAGACGGGAGAGCAGCCTGGGTGAGCGCATCTCTTGGGACCTACCTAGCCCAGAACGTTCCTCATCCCCGCGTTCCCTGAGCTCCTCTACCATGTCCCGCCCGGAAACGACGACGAGCCAGTGATCAAAAATTGCGATCTAGAACGCAGACTCCAGGTACTGTAGAGAAACGTCGGTGAGGGAAGCTGTCGGGGATGGGGTGAGGGAGCGAGACGTGCCTTCCTGTATCCCTCCCGAAGTACGTCCCTGCAGTCACCGAACATACGGAAGGCGCTGAGATAAGACAATCCTGGAACGGAGAACCGCCGACGGTTGGGATCGCGCGTAGCTGTGGACAGCACTCAGCATGTGTGCTACGAGGTGCCGCAAGGGCCGAAGGTGCTTACGGAATCGTTGTACCATCGCACAGCGTAGATGGTGAAGGCTATTGCGAGGCATGCAAATGCGACCGCCTGGTAGTCGTCCATGGGGGGTGGGACGCATATGGATGAAATACGAGGTGACTGGCTGTGTTTGCACGAGTATTCACAGCGGAGAGGAGGGGAGAGGAGGACCAGACGGAGACCGCGGTGAAAGCGTCGCGTCGAGCTCAAGGAGCAATGCCTCCTCGAAACGCCGGAAGGCGTGCGAACGCTTTGAAATAGAGTATTTCTGGAGATGAACTCACACGGCGGCGGCGATCAACCTAACCTCCGCGAGCGTGAACCCTCTTATCATTATCAGGAGCTTTTTGGCCCTCTCAGTTTGACCCAATGTTGAGTTGGTTGCTTTCGGCCCAAATTTGTAGGAGTGGACTTACCAACAAGGTCACTGTTTCGCGACCATTACCATGAAAAACGGTGAATTCAACATCACGGTCCTGAGTTCGATATTGCGGTCCCACTCGGAGTCGAACGTTACTGGACAGCTTCGACTATAGGGGGACACTGGCACTGGCATGTAGCACAGGAGGATTGGGCACATAGATGTAGTAGCGTTTGGTAGAGAAACGTTTTGCCTGGATATGAGACGTATGGTATGGCAGGATAAGTGACTGAGGCTTGACTGAGATTCTGAGAACGCAAACGTAGGTTTAAGCGCCGTCCTTGAGTGCCAATTCGGACTCTCCCAGCCACACAGACCGCAGTCCCGAGCGACGCCCTCGAGCTGACGTCCTGAGTAGGGTGAGTTGCGGATGTGGGTACGGAATCGGATCGCGTTGGTATTGCGGGGAGGCTTCGAGCCCGGGAGCGTCAGCGTGTGGTGGACGAGCACGCAAGCGAGAACGTTAGGGACTTCGGGGTCGGTTGAACTCGGAAATTTGCAATGCAACTTCAAGTTCGTGACTAAATGCATATATTGTGCGGTTTTATTGTACAGTTCTTCTGTTGCGAAGCCCCCGCGAATGCAAACGTGCAAGGAGTCACTCCTTGACTATTACGACACCTCGGGATTCGTCGCTACCTTTACTGGTCGGCCACACGTTACTTACGGCTGGACGTTCTGCTTGTAAAATGAGAGGCCATGATGCATGGTCAAGGGTCAGCTTCAAGTGCCAAAGGCGGCTCTTCAAGACCGATACGTACGAGTACTGGCAGGCGACGTTGCCCGGGGTTGCATACTCGCATGCGCGGAACTTGGCGGGCTGCAACCCGAGGATCCCGTTGGCCGTCCTCGACAGCGCCCCCGACCTACTTACTCGCCCTCCAGACGACCTGGGTGAAGTGCCCGCTTGATTCTTGCCCGGGGACTTCCGGTCGTACTTGGCTCTTTGACGCAAGCCGCTGTTCAAGTTGTCACGGAGGCGTCACAGGGTGGCGGACTATTGGTGTTACTATTACTCACAGGCTTCGTCGGTCCAGCCTTGATGGCAGAAGCGATGCCGTAGTATCCGGTCCCGGCAGCGAGGTTCTATGCACGTGTGGCGTGTCGATGGTAAGCAAGCGGATCCGGACGGCGCGGATCGAGAGCCGGGGAACGTACCGTCGTCGGGCCCGACAGCCCCGCAAGAGTGCTTGCAGACGCACAGGTCGACCTCCTTCTGCGCCGCGGGGGCGAAGGTCTCGTTCCAGGTGAAGACCGGGGCGCCGTGCTTCGTGCGGAAGCTGTTATGTGCGTCAAAGTACGCCTTTTGGTCCGCTGGCGAGGTGGCGGCGTCGACGCCCGCCGCGAGAAGCGCGAGCGCGAGCAGAGTGTATGCGCGGGTCCTTTTTATGAAGCTTGGCTGGGTTGAGGCGCACTGGGGAGGGGCGCAGGAGAAGCGGGGCCTGGGGAGTCGGAGGAATGGAGACGGAGGGGGTTGGCTCTAGGACTCGGGGTGCTTACGAGACGATAGTGTGCGTCTGAAATCCGACACAGAATTTGGAGCTCAACACTCGCATGCGAGTTTCGGGCATGGTCTATACATGGTATGATGGGCGCGTTAACCATCCGTTCTCCTCATCTGGGGGTCTGGCTAACTTGGGGAAGATGGCATGAGGCCATGGTTTTGGAGTCCGTGGAGGTGGTAAAACACTTAGCGAGCTTCTGGGGTTAACGACGGGAGCATACGAGAAGTTGGAGTCCGTAGTCCGTCTCGCGCTGAGTGCCGGACAACCTGACAAATCGGTGAATGTTCAGCTCACGACGCGGATGTGAAGCGCTGGGAAGTGGGTGTTCATGGGGGTGCGTTGGGGGTGCGCACGGCTGGACGCAGGGACGTGCGGGCCGGGAGTATCGGAGCCGAGTTTGGGATGTTATGGTGACTCCACATCCAGATGGACGCTGCCTGTGGTGTTGTGATGGGATGAGAGGACACGGCGGACCTGAGATGCGCACCGCACGGGTTGCAGAAGAGAATGTATGGGTGATCCACTCCAACGCGCCAGCCATCCAACGTGGGAGAAGTCCGACGGAAACTAAATGATTTTAAGTAGTAAATGGAAGCGTGATCGTTACCCGTGACTATGGGCGCCAAATAACCTCTGCTTTGCTACGTCCATGTTCCATGGCCCGCGAGCTCCCCGCAGCTGACGACGACTCAGGTTCATCCTCCGATCTGTGCCTCCGGCTCGACGCTGCTGCAGAGTGCTGTCCTCAGTCTGATGCTCCGCAAAATCCCTCGTCTTCACATCTCTCACTCGTCCCGCTCCTCTCGCCAGTCAGTCGCGCTGCCTTCTCCCGACTCTCCCCATGCATCCACACCACACCGGCCCCTCATCTTCTTCTGGTCCTATGCTCAAGGCCTGCCAAGAGGTAGTTAAGGAGGCCTCCCTGGCGTCCCCGTGGGTCATCCTCGCCAGAAGGGAGAATACGTGAGTCCCTCCGCCTTTCTTGACTTTCCATCTGGTCGACGTTTTCCCTCTCTACATATACTCTTCCTTCTAAGTATTTTCTCGCACAAGGTATTGAGGCATGCACGTTTCCCCCATTTTGAGCGGCCAGAAGCTCGGCTTCACTGCCCTCAGGCCTTGCGCCTGCTAAGTTGAAGTTGGCTTGTTCGAACATTCGTCAGCCCTTGCCATCTTTCTGGAAGGAATGCTGCAGGGCGCTCTCCGGCTCATGTATGGGGAGAATGCATGGAGGGAGTCAACATCATCCCCGAGCTAGTAGGCGCGGCCATGGGCATCCTTTGTCCAACGTTTCCTCCTACGCCCCGCACGGGACGAGACGTGTCCCGCATTTACCCAATTCTCGGCAGGTCGTGTATGTCCTCCTCTGATACAGTCGAGTGAGCGCGGCCACGAGCAGGCGTGACCTGAACCGGCTCCCCGAGTCGCAACCTTGCTCACCGAGGCGTATGGTCGCCGTGGCCGTAACAGTAATGGTTTCGTCGCTATATGCAGTTCAGCATTCGGAGCGTCGCAGGCAGCACTCACGAAGCCGCAGTGTTGCCGTTCGAGCCCTCTTGGAGGGGACCTTCATATCGGCCATTCAACTCCGGCTAGAGACTACGAGGATAGCATGCCCGCTTTTCTCTTTTACTTTCCCTCTGTAGCCAGACCCCCTGATCACACTTTCCACAGAGCGTCGACCTGACAGAGCTCGCTAGTGAGGGGAAGCTCGACCCCACCGTCGGTGGTGATGAAGGTATGATCCCCCTCACATACACGTTTCGTTTGCGTCCCTGAAGTCTGTAGAAATCCGCAGAGTCATTCAGAGTAGGTAAGGTGCTTGTCTGCGACATTGCGACTGTGGCATATCGTGACAGCCCTATTGCGTCGCACCAGGGCCAAGCCTGTTGTAAGTCCATCTCAATTTGTTAGCCGTCCATGCCCATGCTGATTAGGCGGCGAATAGTTGCAAAGGAAGTCCTGGAGGTAATGTATCGTTCATTGTTCGCGTTGTTGCATTGGTCTGCACGTCCGTGGGTATGAGCTCGGCGTTTCGCTTGTGCCATCAGCCACAGGTGCTGTGCATAGCCATCTGCACCCGAACACGCTCATATACCAGCTCCCGCTGTTACGAATACCCATATCTGCCCTCCTCCCGCCATCATCCCGCCCTTTCTCCCGCGTCGGTACACCTCTTGGACTCGCTCTCTCTGCTCTGTAGGGACAACCGCGCCAATATCATTCTTTCTGCGCCTCTCCTCCTCCCGTCTGCCGCCCTCGTATCAAGAGTTCGTTGCTCATGTCCCGTCGCTGACTTCGCTGTGTTGGACAGTCCCTTCAACATAAGCGTGTCTTGTTTATTGGCCTGGCCGCGATTGTGGCAGGGTCCGATATCTGCGACGAGTTCGAAGGAAAGTTCAAGACTTTGGTCAAGGACATGGAAAGATGGGGTGCGGTCTCCTCGCCTATGTCCATACTGGCGTGGCTTACCTCGTACATAGACCCGAAATGTAATCTGCTTCATCGACGAAGACCGTACGTAGCCACACAAATTCATCGCATGCCTAAGAGCTCGCTGATCTATTCAGACATGCTGTTCAACCTCGGCAAGGCTGAAGGCAGCCTCGATGCCGGGCAGGTGATCAAGCCCGCCCTTGCCCGCGGCCTCCATCTCGTCGGCGCAACCACCCGTGCGACCCTATCTCCCCATCCGCCCTTCCTACCCAACTACTGACACTCACGACCCTCCAGCCGATAAGTACCGCAAGACAATCGACAAGACGCCGCGCTTGAACGCCGCTTCCAGCCCATAACGATCGACGAGCCCACCGTCGAAGCGACGATCTCGATCCTGCGCGGCCTCAAGCCGCGCTACGAATTGCACCACGGCGTGGGCATCGCCGACGTGTGCTCGTCACCGTGGCCGTGTATGCCGCGCGGTACATCTCGGACCGCTTCTGGCCAGACAAGGCGATCGACCTGGTCGACGAGGCGGCGTCAGCGCTGCGGCTCGCGCAGGAGAGCCAACCACACGCGCTCGAGCGCCTGGGGCGCGTGCTGGTCACGCTCGCGATCGAGCGCGAGAGCTTGCGCACGGGGACGGACGTGTTTAGTGCGGAGCGGAGGGAGGCGGCGGAAGAGGAGTTGAGAAAGGAGAAGATGGCGCAGCTGATGGAGGCGCGGGTGCGGAAGATGGAGAGGCCGGGGGAGGCGTAGCGCGAGCTCGAGATCGCATAGCGGCAGGTGTACGATAAGGCGTAGAGAGGTTCATGGCTATCCCGGAGTTGGAGAAAAAACTGCCTGCGGAGGGGGAGCGCGGGTTCGGGGTGGGGGGGCGAGAGTGAGCATGCGGAGGGGCCGTTGGCGATGCTGCATGAACAGGTGATGAGTGTGGATATTGCGAGGGTTGTGGCAAAGGCGACGGGCATTCCGCTGCAGAGCTTGTTGAAGTGCGAGAGGGAGAAGCTTGTGCATGTGAGTGGGCTTTGTTTGTCCATTTGAGCAGAGAAGGTTGATGCACAGCGATCGCGCGCATACACGGAGGATGCACTGAAGAAGCGTGTCGTGAGCCAAGACCACGTTCACGTTGTTGCGGCCGTCAGCGACACCATGAGGTTCTCGCGCGGAGGCTTGCAAGCGCTCAATCTCCTCATCGCGTCCTTCCTCTTCCTCGGCCCAACTGGTGTCGGCAATATACGCTCGCCTCTGACGGACTCTACGTATCGAATTCTGACGATGAGGCCAAACGGAGTTGTGCAAGGCCCCGGCACAGTTCCTGTTCAACGACAAACAGCGTGGACTGCATGTGACATCATCCCTTCCGGTCCCCTGGGATGTATGCTATACGATGCTAACTCTATACTCATAGGGTCCATATCAATGACAGGCCCACGATCTCCCGTTCGTCGGTGCTGCCCCGGGATATGTCGGTTTCGAAGAGGGCAGCCAGCTCACAGAAGCGGTCCGGCGGAAACCCTATGGTTGAGTCCTACCTTTACGTGATCATTAAACATCCACATGCATGCTGACAGCGCGCGATGCACGTAGCGGTGACCCTAATCGACGAACTCGAAAAGGCACTCAAGGATGTGGCCATGATCCTGCTCTAGATAAGGTAGCATCACGGACTCGCAGGGCTGCAAGATCGACATCAAGGACACGATCATCTGCTTCACCTCCACCCTCGGCTCCAACATCCTCGCACACGCGTCCGCGTCCGAGTCTGGCGCGATCATCCCGCAGGTGCGCGAGGAAATCCTCGAGCGCACGACGGAGTACTTCCTCCCCCCCCCAGAGCTACTCAACACGCTCGACTCGATGCTCGTGTTCGTCGATTTGCGTCTGGCGGACATCGCCGAGCGCCTGAGGTACAGGCGCATCGTGGTCGACGCGGACGCGGGGGCGCGCAAGTGGCTTATGAGGGAGGGGCACTCGGAGACGTATGGCGCGCGGGCGATCGCGCAGAAGTTGCTGAAGGGCACGATCAGGTGCGTTTAGCTTTCACATTCGGTGAACCGTGGTTATTGACATGGGGAGATGGTGCAGATCCGTACGTTGGAGGATGGGGAAACAAAGACAACCACCTACCAGGCCCCTCGATCGCGACGAGTGCGACGCCTGTCGAGGCTTCGACGCTGGAGAACGAGCACGCGAGCGAGACGACGCCGGCATAAACTACGTTGGTTTCATCAAGTGAGGGCCGAAGGATCCAAAACGTCACTCGTGAAAGGGTCACGCCCATACGCACTATTGAACGCACCTCTTGGGATCCAACTGGCCCAGACAGCTCGTCATCCCCGTGTTACCTGAGCTCCTCAGTCACATTCCTCCTGGAAACAACAGTCCACCACCACTGATCAAACATGTCAACCTTGAATGTGGACTCCAGCTATAGGGAAACATCCGTGAGCAAAGCTGTCGGGCGTTCGGCGAGTGGACTGTATCCCTCCCGAAGTACATCCCTGCAGTCGCCTAATATACGAAAAACGCCGAGATAATACAATCCTGGAAGGGAGGAGCTGCCGACAGTGGGGATCACACGTAACCGCGAGGAGCACTCAGCAGGTGGTACGAGGCGTGGAAGGGGTAGAAGGTGCTTACGGGGTTGGTGTACCATCGCATGGTGTAGATGGTACTAGCCACTGCAATGCATGCGAACGCGACTGCCTGGTAGATATCCACGTGGGGGGAAGGGTATCGGTTGGATGGGAGGCGACTAGCTGTGCATGCGAGAGTATTTACGGGATTGGGAGAGGGGAGTGGGGAAATTATCGCTCGCAGAGTGCAGAGGTTCCAATCAGGGTCACCCTCACTAGATCGGATGGCGAGTCGCAATGGGCAGAGAGGTACGATGGAGAGATACCAACAACATTATTGAGGCCTGAGGTGAACGACAAGGGGAACGACATGGCCAATAGCACCCCACCAGTTGCCAATTCCCGCAGAGTAGACTCGAACCAGTCGATCAGGACACATCATGGGAAGCACGAGGAAGTTTACGTCGACCAGAGTTTGAATCCCAAGCGCTGGGGACGAGCCTCCGCAGATGTTAGCACTGCAGGTGTGCGAGGCACGAGCGAGGCGGCAGTGCGTAGTCTATGGCGGGGCGGAAAGCGGTCGGACGGGCGTCTGATCTCTTCGCCTCTCGCCGCCGCTTTCGCCTAGCTCGCCCGCCCCACACAGCGAGCTCTGCGCGTCGCCTGACCTCCGTGAATCGTTTTTTCTATACTCTATCTTCCTATAATCTCTACCCTAGGCAGCCCTTAGTCCTATTTTACTCCCTGTCGGCCCTTTTCCTGAACCGGGTCCGAATATGGCCGATCCCGCGTCTGCTGCCCCCGCTCCCCCGCGCGACCCGCGCAGCGAGGTCATGCCGGATTATGCGGCTCAGGCCGCCTCAGACTATATCGTCGGCCTCGCAGCGCATTTAGCGCCCGATATCAGTGTGGCGCTTCCTCCCGCTTCTCAGTGACCTCTTACAGGCCGGGCCATCCATGGGTCACCTATTTCACGCGCTCAGCCACACTGCATGCAGCGCTGAAGCACGCATGCAGACCATTGTCTCGCGTCCTAGCTGGCAGTTGGTGTCGACGTCCTTCTAGACCCCCGTTATCGCTTTGCCTCGTGACCGGACTGAGGTGGACTCGGACGTCGATCTCCTTAAGCTTCGCCTCCTTCACCACCCGCCTCTTGCTGTCTGGCTTATCACTTCGAGCCCCGAGATATTGACACACGTAAGCCAGATTTTTCGGGGGCGTGGACCTGGAATAAAGGGATCGGAAGTCATCGAGTCATGGTATGTCGTTGCTCCAGTTTATCGGCTCGCGACTCATCCGCTACTACGCAAGGTGTCGCGCCGCACCGGGACGTGCCTCGGCGACTCCGCCGCTCGAGGTCGACGCCGTTATCATGGACTACGCTCGTACTGCGTCCATCTCAACCTTGGCTGCGTCGAACGCGTGCGTCCTCGTCATCAGGGGGCTCCCGAACGCGCACTCGGTCCACCGCAAGTCCTGTGTCTACGAGCCGACACGGTTACAATATTCCCGCCCACAAGGTAATCTGGGTGTACTATACCCGGGGGCTGGCGCTGACTGCTATCACGACCTCCGGCCATCTCCTTCGAACCTCTTTATCACTTGTCAAGTGATCGCTCGCACATAGATTGCGTTCCTCCTCGGTTTACCCATCATTTTGCATCCCGAGTCGCTCCTGTTCCTCTAGACCATGCACGTTGCCCATGCCGCCGTCATATTCTCGTCATCTGGTCCCGAGAATCGCCACCCTGGTAGCCTTTGGTTCTCTGCACGGTACACGCCAAACGCGACCCTCGATATCGATATCGCGGTCCTCGAGGCACATCGTGTACCCCATGCAATACAGCTACGGTATACTCCTCACGGGCTGAACAGCCGTACTGCCCAGAACGCAGGGTGCCGATTGCGAGGCAATTCAGATCGCCCTCAGACATCTCCCCGTATTCCTTGATTAACTAGCTTCGAACTCGCTGCTTACGTGCGTTTCGTCTACGTTGGGGCGTAGTATGCATGCACATCAACGACAACGCCACAAGATATCACCCCTGCGGAGCAAACCGAGCACGTCCTACCCCGTCAGCATCCTCACCAGCAATCTCCTTATCGCCCTCATCCATCAAGCCCTATCTTATTCCAGTCTGTCAACGAAGCTCGCTCACCAACGTGCTTATAGCCCGACTACCTTACGGGTGGTGGAGATGCACGACGACGCCGACAACCGTCTAACGGAGCACTTCCTCGCGCAAGCGCCGAAGCCCGCGCTGGACTGGTCGAGCAGCACAGGCGAGAACTGGCGGCGTTTCGCCTTCTCTTCTCATTTCCGCAGTGTGGTATCCCAGGACCCAGGGATGTAGTATGGTCGAGGCGGATGGTCAACGCAACTCTACTTCGTGTGTAGGCCTGGACCTGGTGGGCTCGCAGAAGGACCCGGCCTTCAAGACGAACTCCTCCCAATGTGTGGACCGTTCCCTGTCCCCCCTTCCGCCTCCACCAGACGGTCGTCCCACCAGAGTCGCACTTGATTCAATGCTGGAAGCCATGGACTGGAGCTACAAAATGCTACAAAATGCTCGTCATACGCCCGAGATATGCACTCAGTCACCCGGACTTCATGGTCAACCACAACCTAGGCCGCCAATTACGAGGCGTGAGGATGCGCCTGCTCGGTCCTCTTTGAGCTTCCAACCCTTTCCTTCCGCTATTACCTTGAGTGGGGAGTGCTCGCGGTGAGGTACGTCAATGCCTGGCTTTTGACTACCGTCGTCGACCAGGATCGTGTCTTCCTATGTGCTCCATATAAAATGCATTCAATCCCCACGCCTAATGGGTGTTTTCCATTTACAACTATTTGACTCGACGCCCGCGTTTTCGGTTTCATTTCCTAACGTCCTTCGCTATCCGCTGGCCGCATTAGTCCGCTCTCCAGAACCGGCCATCCCCCCGGGTGCCTTGCACCGTCTTTTCGACGAGCTCTTCCTGCGATTCGCTTGAACTGGTACGTTCCATGGCCTCGCATCGGCTCGGCCGCCCTTCGACTACCGTTTCGCGACGCCCGGCCACGGTGTCCGGTCCAGGCACGGGAAGCTGAGAAGAAATGGCTGGTGAGCTGCATCCGCCTTTATCGACTCCACGCAGCGACTGACTCTGTATCTGGCAGATGCGGGATTTCGGAGCATGAGTTATCAAGTTTCGGGCATGCTCCTCAGGACGTTGGAGTCCCAGGACGATGCGTCCACCCCTACGCTAGCGATATCCGAGTTGACAGCAGCGCGTGTATCGAATGTTCTAACTGCATCTGCTGGGGGAAGCAACTTCTACACCTCACCTCTCTCTCTTTGTCGTGCGCGCACACTGCCCCTTGGGACCTACTAACCACCGTACACGAGGCGTGTCTTTTATTCGCACTCCGCTGGGTGTATCTTCGAGGACTCCTGTTTTCTGAGCTCGCTTCGCTATCATGGCGCGGCGCACTCCGTCCATGAACAGAGAGAGATGAGGAAGATGAGGCGATCGGAGGACGAAGTGATTGAGATAGAAGAGATGCGCGGATATGCAGCATACGTGTATAGGCAAGATCGCGTTGGACGTAAGTACAAGATGTGCAACATTGGGTTACGAATACTCCACAATATGGGGAACCGCCGGTAAACAATCAAGCGCAATGACAACTACGCCCACATGCATAGCAACGGACGGTAGGCGCACGATCAGGGTCGAGGTAGTGCTCACGCGGCTCGAGCGGCTCGTCGTTCCAGGAGATAAGATACTTGACGATGGTCATATGAGAGAAATTCATGGACCAGCCGCCCCAGGAGCAGATACGAATGAGCGGCCACCGCTTCTCGGTCGCGAGGAACTGGCAGCCGCCACGACGGAACGAATGTGTCCCATATGGGGTCGGATCGTGTTCAATTTCTTCGAGATTGTGACGGAGCATCCGAAGGAACTTTCGTGCGTCCTATAGGAGTATTACGCATCTTAGAACTGTTCTTCACTAGGCCAAGGAATACGGACCAAATATCTTTCCCCAGTACCAAGACGGTCGCCTGCCAATGCCATGTCGGGAAAGAGGTAAGCATGGGGGTTAGCTTGCTGGTAAACTTTCATCCACTCCGCTAGTGCGCGTACAGGGCACAGATATGCTTCCTCCGGCGGCAGTAAGTAAAGGGTGAATGGACGTGTATCTGCTTGAATGGTCAATATTGAACGTTTGGAAGGCAGTAATTCGCTCACGTTCGAATTGATGGGTTTTTCTGTGCGTGAGAGTCAACTCGATGACACCTTTCTTCCCGTCTAAGAGCTTGATGTCCTTCATCTGGATCGTGAGGACTTCATCTGAGCGGAGAAGACACCAAAACGCAAGGGTGTAGACTGCCTGCAGGAGCCGCCTGGCGTGTGGTCCAAGCACAACTCCGCGACCACGCGGAACGGGAGCATAAGGCTGTAGCTCCCACTTTCCCCGAGAGTGGTTCTCGGCGTGAAGCTGGCGCAATACGCGGAAAGTAATAGCCCGCGAGCTCATGGTCGATTCGCCAGATTGCGCCTACCACTAGTTAGAGCAATTTGATAGAAAACTGGCATGACAATTGATTTCGATGAGACGTACCTTTCGCCGTCTGAGTGACAACATGTAATGCGAAACTTGGAAAGATAGGGAGGGATTGCCCTTCCATACGCCCGTATCACTTCGATGCCAATGGACTTTGCCACGACTTGGCACCATGGCGAATCTATACGTAAGGGAGGAGCGCATTGCGGTTGCGTGGCTGTAGGAGACCCGAGTCTGAGTCGACGGCTTGGGAGATCCGTCTAGGTTGAAGTCGTCCGCACTGGGTCGATAAATAGTCAGAGGTCGATAGAGTGATAATCCTAGAGAATGAACGTACTGGTACATGATCCATAGTGATATCCATGCGGCAAGATCATCGTCTGTCTCATCTTCAAAGACGTCACGACCTTCGGGTACGAACCCCATCTTAACGAGCCAGTCGACGAAATTATTATATAGGCTAGTAGTGTCAAAGCTGTGGTTCACCGCGAGCATACTGGTACTTGGAAAACAACGGCGAACCTGTGGTACTTAGCGAACGTAGATTCTTTAACCCCCCGGGAAGCTTCGGCAAGACCATCTCTGGACCACGCCGCTTGTGTATCGGCGCAGTCGGTCGCATTCCCAGTCGACGCGTCATCGGGGGTAGCCTCGTCTTCTCCTTCGTAGTCGTCCTCTACTTCTTGGCTCGGAATGGACTTGTCAAGAACAGAGTCCGGAAGAGACGGTAAAAGAGGCAGAGGAGAAGTCATTTCGGAGAAAGCGGATGGGGAAAAGGGCTTGGCAGAGTGGGAGAGGATTCTGGTGTGCAGGTGACCTTAATACGACGGCCTGAATGGGTGAGACGGAGTCAGTATGATGAATTTCCCGTTCAGATGGCTCATCCCGGGTGGCTATATGGGAGTCCCAACTCAAGTGGTCCTACCGTGCTATCGTTTCATCAGGACGATTGATTCCCAGCTATGGGATAACGGTGCGGGGCGCCGGCGGGAGTACAATCGCCTCCTTTGGAGCCTTGATGCATTTTTGGACGTGTCGCTGCCGCTCTCCATTCATCATGCCACCGAGGTGGGAATAGGGCGGGGGTCAGGATTAACACGTTTAGTGAGTTGTGGTGGTGGCAGTTGGCGTTGCTTGAGAAGGCAGGGAAGCATGGTCACCCTGTCATCGAGCAGCCGCGCCTGGATAGCCATTCGCCGCCTCCCCTTCGCATTGCATGATCTCCGCTTTTTGATTGTAGCACCATACGGCCTGCCCTTGCTCATTTCGAACTTACGGTAGCGCACACACTGGTTCGCCCGGAGCCCCCTTCGACCCCGAGCATATGTGGCCAAGGTACTCGGAAATTTGGTAGTGCAACATCCTTTCCCGGCGTAACCTCCCTCAGTCTTTCCATGCAAGCGACGACTGGTATCCTCCGCTGCCGCCAAGAGACGTGTCTCAAGTTCCGTAAAAACGTACTCCAATTATGTCTTTCCGGTAAGTTGGCACTCAATACTGCACAGTCTCTCACTCTACAATGGGTTGAAGTCCAGGGTGTGGCTTCTGTGGCCTTCTGTGAATGCATCCCCATCGAAGACGCTCTGCTCGCCAGAGGGTTCTATTTGATTGGGGCAGCGGAACCCTTGATAGCCCTCTCTACAGACGTACTGGACTTCTTCTGCGTCTTAAAAGACGTGTCGACGGGTCCACTGGCTGGCGTAGAGGTGATACTTTCCCGGTATCTCCGCATCAAGGGTTCCGACGTGGTGAGCGTTCCGCATTGCTTTCTTGCTTGCTCTGTCTCACTATCCAACAGGATCCGGCACTGCTCACGTCTACCATGAACGCGGCGGTTATGAAATACTATCAGGATCATTACCGGGATAACCAGCCAGAACCCATGCAAGTACTAGATGACGCTCATCATAGGGATCTACTGAACCAGACCTCCAGGAATGTTGAGAGAAGGGACCGTACAAGTACGCATTGGCATGGTGATGTTTATATTTCCAGTGCCAGCTCCGCTGAGACTTTCCATGGGACTTCCCCTAGATTACAACGGACGAGGACGGCGCTCACCTATCGCAGCCGCCGAATTGTCTCCCCCAATGACCCTTGAGAAGACCCATACAGCCCAAACCCGAGGGGACAAGCCAGGACAAGTGAACAAGGGATGCCGCATATATAACCACGATACCCCTGTGGGTCGCGTCCGCTCGATCTGCGTCATCCATTGTCGTCGATTCTGAATTTGTTGGTGCAGGAAAATATTAATCTCAGCGATATCACCGACATCATGGTCGCCCAGCCCTCCCCTCTTGACTTCAATAGGCTTGAAGGCGGTAGATTTATCGGCTCAACCCTCTGCTTCGCACGGCAGGACATCGAGCCACTTCGTTCCGCGAACGCGTGCCTTCCGGCTGGCACTGTTGACGGTTGTGGTATGCTAGTCCAACACCTGTTTGACCGTGCCCACCCCTCTCCATATGCCCTTTTCCCTCCTTATGCTTGGCAAGCCTTCGTGCGCAACGACGGGACCGCGAACGCAGTGATTTGGAACCATTCTCGCCGTGCGCGCTTCTGGGAGAAGCACGTCTGGATGATCCCCATCTATTACCGAGGAAACCATTGGTTCTTAGGCGTCATCAACCTGCGCCACAACACACTATGGATCTTCGACAGCTTGTACTGCAAGGAGCACATAGTTTTAAGAAGTCAAGTAAGGAAATCTCGTAGTGCGGCGATTTTTCTCTAACGATTATGCTTCGCAGCAATTGATCCAGTTCGTATACAAGATGTGGGACATTTCCAAGATGTACCAACAAACCCTGTCGATACCGTCTCCGTTTGAAGCCTGGGATGCCATTCCTGCCGCGGTTCGTTCAAGTCGCTCCGCTATTCTTTGTCGCTGTACTGATCAGAGCGCCGTAATAACAGAGCCGCCCCTTGCAAAGCAACGGATTTGATTGTGGTTTGTGGGTCGTCGCCTGCGTGGCAGCTGTTATAAGAGGATCTGAATCGGTAGTCGGGGAGGAGATTGAACTTCCGAGGTTCAGAAAGTGGCTGTATGCGCATGCACTTCACCTTCCGACAACGCGAACGTAATTTCGTCGTATATAGGCTGAATGGGAACGTTTACCACCGTCACTGTCCCAAAGCATAAGACCAAGTTGGGCTTGCGATAGATGGACCGCGAGCAGCTAGTGCCTTTTGATGGCTGTCGCGTTAACCACCGCCTACGACCACCCTCAAGTGCACAAGCCACGCCCCACCGTCCTTGCTTCCTAACGCAAAAGACGAAGGAAAACCACTTATTCACCAGCTGTTCAGATCCTGTGGGGACTCCGAGTCCGTGATGCGGTCGAGTCGTAATTGCTAGCGGTAGCCGCGCAGATACCCATAAGGAAGAAGAGAAAGCCTGTGCTGGCGAAGCGAACGCAACCGCACAGCCCATACAAACTAACCCGCCTAACGCGTCACGTCGGCGTTTCTGACGGACAGAATGACAGTCTACGAACTCAACACGATAGGCTGCGAGCACTGAATGGGTAAGCCAGGATCTACAAGGTATCGCTGAGTCAAACGGAATATTAGCGATGTCGGAGTCGCGGCCGCGTGTCTCTACGAATATTGGATGAAATATACAGATGTCTGCCTCTGGTTAAAACTCACGAATCAAAATCGTACGTGGTCTGACTGCCGGACGGCTCAGCCGTCACCACGCTTCTCCTGGAGCTTATAGTCCCGACCGACTGCGCTTGCACACGGCGGAGGTGCGCTTATTTCGGCTTGTAGATTGTGATATAAGTACGGTTGAAATGGACGTAGCTATTAGCAGCGCCAGATAGTGACTGTATAGATATGCGAATGAACACTTTGACGCAACTCCATCCAGGAGAATGTGTAAGAGCGTCGGAGGACTATGCTCGTACTTCAGCCAAACTCCAGCCCGCTTCTATTCTCCTCATGCTTCTCCTCTTGCATTCTTCCGCATTCCGGGATGTCAATTGAATAGATTCATAATTCACTTACTTTTAAGGTCCCTGCTATGGAGCTAACACAGTGCTTGGAGGAGAGAGAAGGAAAGAGTACGGCGAGCCCACGTGCCATAGACGCCCATGGATGAGTTCGGAAACGTTCAGCGTTCAGCGCTAGGTCCCACACTGCTGTCCGGCCTGCCATTCTCTCGTCACTTTAAATCTCTTGCTTCACATGAAGTAGTCCTACGCTTGTCATTTGCGAACTGAACTTCGACCGGAAAGCCCAAGATTTATGCTAGACACCGCTCAACGGCACTGCGGGCGATGGCTGACTCGGACGGACAGCGAACAAGCGAGACACGGGGGGGAGCATACCAGGTTTGTCTGCGACGCTGCTACTACGTAGGGAATATCTGACGAATATAGTAGGGTGTCGGAATTGATATTTTTACTTCCGAGTCTAGGTCGGCGTGATGATCGTTTATATTCGGTATGTACGGCGAGCGAACTCGGGCTTCCGCTTTGGTACTGCAATGGGCTAATCCTTCGCGGACAGTAGCGCGAGCCCTTGTCCGTCCCACTTACATACTTTAAACCCGACAACGTTCATGACCAGCGGCGGACGGACGTCAACTTGCGGAGGAGAGGCTTTACCACGGCACGGTGCGTTCTCCGCGTTTTCCTCGCGGGTATGGACACTATGAGGGTTGGGACCAGGTGCCTCAGAGCACGTCATTGAAATGCCGCAGCCCGTCACACAACAGCGGGCATTGTGTCACGGCTTGCAGCTGGGATTCGGTTTCTAATGATTTTCCCGATCGGCTGAAGTGAAGCTATGGCGGTTGAGTACGGTATCGGAAGTGGAATTCGGATTCATGGATCTCAGTACTCGGCGCCGGACAGCAATCGCTCTCAGTTCATCGTGCACCGCCAATTCACGCTGCCATCTGCTGTACGCTGCTTCTCATACCCGTCGTGGCAGGAATGGACGTTATCGGCTTCGAGTAAGTCTCCCTCCTGTAAAGGTGTAAGCTTAAGGATCGGCGAGACTACTTAGGTACTGTTTCCAGCGCCGTATCCACGTCACTCGGCGGTGTCGACACTGAGTCCAGGGACCTGATGTGGCTGTCCCGTTGCCGCAAGTTGTGTCGCCGTCGGATCTCCGCCGAGTTGAAGCCCAGCGGCACTGATATTCCCTGAGATCCGTTTTCACTGCTGCTAGGCATGACACGATGGGGCAGCAGGAAAACAAGTCGGCAGGAGCCATACTTACATATTGTACTGATTAGAAGGCCGGAACCTGGCGCATGTCAGACGAATGGAAGCCGCCACATTTCAAGTCGCTGTGGGGCATTGCGCTGGAAACCTCATTGAGAGCGACCATGCAATTCACTCTTTGTCCACTCTTGATCCACGCTCCTTCTTAGCGGCGGGATTACACGGTCCGAACAGTCATATCAACATTCAACAATCGTCGGTGGCATGGTTCAGGGTCCGGGACTTCCATTGGTACAGTCACCGAGCGTCCGTCCTCATGACATAGAACTGAAACCTCGGCAGGGAAGCGTGAATCGAACACAGGAAATGTTCGGACTCCGTCTCGGTGTGACACTACTCGAAAGTGGCCAGCGGCAAGGTGCCATGGGACTCAGCTGACGCCGACACTCTCCCAATCGAAGTAGGGGAATCCGACGCTCCAAGGTATTCTCACTAGTCTACATATTACCTCTTTCAGTGCGCTTCCCTGATCGCCATTCGGTCTCCTGATTTGTATTTCCACTCTTGCTCTGTTTTCTCTCACACTGGCGAGCGGAGCGGGAGCAAAGCTTGACATCTCCTCGGTGCCCACAGTTATTTGGACATTGCGTGGGATTTGAGTGATATCCGCCGCACTGTGGAGAAGATCTTCCCTATTTCACACCCGACGTGAACGCGGGCTCCATGGCATGAGAATATATGTCCCGCGCTTCCATTGATTATGCCAGCATAGTCCCCTGTTGGAGCCAGTGTATCGCGCGCATCCATAGCGCCAAACGATCCCCCATTCGGACTGACCACCTCTCACGTAGTGGACGGCACAGTCCATCCCTCCAGACCCACTTGTGAAACGTCATCAACCTGGCCTTTTGCCATCGTCCTTGGTGAGCCCATCTTTGCTCAAGAGAATACAATATTGACATTCAGCGCGGCGAATGGACACTAGACGCGCTCATTACCCAATCATCGTACTCTCTGGTCGACACGGGGCTCCTCCTGGGCTCTGTCAGACTGTTCGAAGCCCCGCTTTCTATGCCACTCGAAGGTCGTAACGTTACTGACCACCCGACGCGGCGGTCCTCGAGGATCAAATCTCGAGGAACAGAAAATGAACCCCTCCCTACTCGCGGGACCGACGACTCAAGCATTCCGTCTCCTCGTAAACTTAGTCGGGCCATAAAGTTGACAGACAAGGCCTCAAGTTCTGGCGACTCTTTCTTCACTAAGTCTCGTGCGGATAGGCTGGCGCGAGCTCGAGAGTCGACACCTCCCAAAGAAGATCCGCCCGCAGAAGGAGAGGGTAGCACTGCGAGACCTTCTCAGGTGAGTAGTTCTGCCGTGTTGCGGTGAGTATAACACTCATCATGTCGTTTCTTACCCCCCACAGAGCGATCAGCAGCAGCAGCCCGAAAACAACCAACCTCCTCTCGGCGCTGACCAGCCGGAAACTCAAGAGCGCTCGCCATCGTCGACACCTCCGGAGCCAACGTAAGTCATTAGTTGGAGGGATAGATTTCCTCGGTGGTTCGATGGCTAAGGTAATATCGTGCATAAATGCTTAGCGACGAGGACAAGATCTCCTCGTCCATGACCAACGAGGGGGTTGGTGAGTTCGATTGACCCACCTATAAGTTTATGATGGCCCTGGCTGATCATTTCACACTAAAATCAGCATCTGGAACCCTGTCTACCGTACACGAGGAACCTAGCGAGGAGTGCGATCCGGTGGAAGGATCTTCGCACCCAGAATTGGCTGCACAAGAACAGACAGTGAGCATTTTTCAAGGAGTATCACATGCGGCGACCTCGACGTCTCCGTCCTCGTTTTCCTCATCGACTCAACATTCGTTATTTTAGGGCGTAATGATCCGTCCCATACCCATATCCTATTGGAGGGATTCGTCGTTGCAAGCCGCCCTGGATGAGGAGCGGAGCTTTGGGTCACGCTCGGCGCAAAGCAACCAGGTCCCTACACCGCGCAGTTCTTCGCCCTCACGCACGGTGAATGAGAATGAGGTGAGGAGTAATGTGTACCTCCACCGTTTTATATAACATCTCTGATTGCCAAGCTTAGCTCAAGGGCTCCGATCCAGACCCCGATACAGGTTCAGGTATTCGGCTGAATGCTAATGCGTTGCCTGACGCGTCTACAATTGCGGATCATCCGCAGGGGTCGAAGGAGGAAGGCCGGAAAGATCCCGAGGCGGTGGAAGGCGATATCGTGGAATCAACGTTTGATACTTGGTTAGATGAACTTCGAAAGCTTGAGCGAGCAACCGGCATGTCCTCGGAAGCACTCAACCTTCGCTGGACGGATCGCGTCCGGCAACTCTCAAGCGTTGACGGAGTCTACTCCCGCTTTTTCATCCGCAATGTTGACCGAGAAATGGCGCGAATCCGTCGGAGACCTCAAGGTACGTTCTGTTATGCCTATCATATGGGAACATCTGACAATTATTAATGGTTATTACTTGAGCAGACGTGGACCTCAAGGATCATGGCATCGTCACTCGCTGCTTCCAGTCGTTTCGGAAGCATGAACAAAATTGGCAAGATGTTCTCGCCGAATTCCGTGCTCAGGAGACTGCTGGAGTGATGGACATTGGCGATCCAGAGCAAGCATGGCATAATTATCTAGATGATCTTCGGGCTCTGGTATAGTTGCTATGCTCGATCTTGCAAATCATGGTCCTGACCTGGTTTCCAGACGCTCCGCTACTCCTTTGCGTGGGGGTTTCAAGCAGCGGTGGCAACTATCAAGCCCATCCCCGAGGACCGGCCAAGTGTCAGAATATTCGAAACCCCTTGCGCCGTTGGCGTGAGTCCATTCCCTTAACAGCGACCATTGATACTGATCCTTGCTTTTCAGTTCATGGACTTTCTCAGTGGGCCCCAACCAATAGCAGACCGCCTCTGTGACTACGTAGGGTACGGCGACTTATTCTGCGGCAACGGGTGGTTGTTTATGCTTATTTGCTTGTAGGCCCCGTGATTCGGCGGACAGAGAGCGAAGCCCAAGTTCGAGTTGCTCCTCGAGCGCCCACGCTACGTCTCAAGACGACGACGGGCGTACCATCTTGGATGAATCCGGCAAGGCTTGGAGAAGCCTTGATGGAGCGGAAGTGGTTTATAATGATGGCAGCGATGACGGCCACGGCGGCGGCAACCCGTTGTCCAACGGCGACGACGACGACAACGACGACGACGACGATGACGACGACGATGACGACGACGACGACGACAATGCCGATGACGACAATGACGACGGCGAAGACGAAATTGACGAAGACGATGGCGACGGCGAAGACGAAATTGATGAAGACGATGGCGACGATGGTGCGGCATCGAAGTGCTTGGGGTCTAAGCAGCCTTATGCGCCATCCGCGGCAACGACGCAAGATGGGGGACGACGGAAAGCCGCAATAAAGAACCTCACAACGCGCTTCGGTCAGTGAACATATCATTTCTATGACGGAATCGCACTATCGGCTGTATTCTCATCGTTTATCTTTCAGTGAAGGCTGGGGGTACCCTGCCCGGGGACCTAGACAAGTGGCCGGGGAAGTCGTGGCTGTTCAAGATGGCAAAGAACGATCTACGTTGCGTGAACTGGCCCTGCAAGAAAGTTCCATGGCTTGGGATGTTCCGTAAATCGCACGGTGGCGCTAGCAAAGGGATCGCTGAGCTATCAGCTCAAGAATTTCGCAACCTGGAGGATGCACTGCGCGTTGACGGGGATAGCCGCATCGAGTTCGAGAAGGTCCCGGGGGGCTTCAAAAGTGAGGCGTATCGATTGTCTTGCATGGTTGAAATGCTGAACCTTCTTGAGAGTTCCTATCTGGCTTGGAGCCCATCGCGCGGAGTCCCGTTGTCGGCGGGAGCTATACCGGCTTGTTTCTCAAGGTCGCCTCCATGGCGGACTTGCTGACGTTGCGCAAGCAAAAGCAATTCCTCAGAAGCGTCGTGACTAAGGAAGTCCTCGTTCTCCGGGAGGGTTGGGAAGACACAGGAGGCGCTATGGAACAGAAACGGTCGGTTATTTGCTCATAACCTTGGCAAGTCAACCGCGCTCACAATGCAATCCGCATAGGGCAATATCGCCTGTTTCTTCCGCAGGTGGTAAATCTACCCAAAAGCGTCATGGCAAATCTCGCGACCTCGGCATATCCAACTTAAACAAAGTCCCGCCAGGCATTCCCCAGCCAAAGGGGAATCATGACAGAGTCTCCGCACCCCACTATCCCAACGAGCCCACACGTACCACCAACGCAGGGGTAGAAAACCACAATCGTCGGTTCGATCAAGTTGCCCGTCGAGCTGCGCTACCAACTACCGCTCTCTCACATCCGCCGTCCCCGCCATCACCCACTCCTGCTCCGAGTCGTAGTCGGTCGTCACATAACGCAGTCCGAATTTCACCTCCCGTTGAGGCAGGGAGTCGGTCTCTCAAGGAGAAAGCCCCTCGCACCGAGGCTGGCCGGCCGAATCTGACCGCGTCTGCTCAACTCCTTCTCCCGCAGGGACTGACTGGGGAAAGTAAGAAGAGACCAACGGGCACGGATTTTCCCGCCAAGCATGCCAGAGCACAACCTGGATCCGGATCTCTGCGCGAGCCGGCGGTGGGGCTGTCTAACCCTAGCAGTCACTGGACCGGCGAGCGGCACTGCAATCAAATGGTAAGCTGCGTCCTGACTTTGGTGATCGCTGTTGATGACGCTGACTATGCGTTCTACGCAAGAGCTCCGCACGCGAAGCCCCACCCGCTCGGTCGTCATTACACAAGGCTCCGGACACCCATCGCAATGCTATTCCGTCCGGCTCGCGTGGCGCCGGATCAAGCCGTGTTCCTCGTTCTGGTGATTTCACTGAAGTCTTCCTCGACGGAGTGTACAGAGCCACCATCGATCCAGCACAGAAGGGTGAATACGCTCGCGATTCTTCCTTCTCGCGACGCGTTGCAAACACGTCGCATTTCGCTGCTCGGCAGAGCAACGATTTTTCCGCGCCTGAGAGCTCGACAACGACGACGAAGAGGAAGCACAACGAGTCAGACTTGGGACAAGGTGATCTCAAGCGGAAGAAAACAGAACGGAGACAGCATGACGCAAAGTAGGGCGTTGTCATTGTAAGACATTGTCCATCTGTGCAGTTTTCTTTTTCTCACCATCATCGTGCTTCTGCCGCATCCACCCACGCATCATCCTCGCCACAGCGTCTGCTGGAATGTCTAATCCGCCCATTGATGGTTGCTTTAGGCCGCCGACGCGAAGCCTAGTCACAATACGTCCACATCAGCTCCTCGCTTGTTCCATTCCTCCCTTCTTGATCCTGCTTGCGCTTCCAAGTTTGTCGCTTCGTGTACAATATCTCTCTCTCTCGCCCTCTCGTACAAAAACCTAGCACAGCATGACGTCGGACTGGTTGGTTGAAACGTTCCCAGTCTTGTCAGGGAGTACAGCCATAGCGTTTCGTTACATATTCTACGTCTACTTATGAGCCGTGTATTACCTTCCCCTCCGTGAATGCGAATCCCTATCAATGAGCCGTCCCCTACTTGCGCGGCGCCCTGGGTTCGGAGCTAACGCGCACAAGTTCTCCTTTCGACGAGCTGTCGACACACCGCTTTGCAAGAGGGAAGATGCGTTTGGCCGCGCCCGCTTGCCCACTTGCAAGGGTGCTCCGGCAAGAGCCGCAAAGAGACGGGGATCCAGCGGAGACGGGAAAGCGCAAAACAAAGCGTAAGCGAGGAGATGACATAAGGGCCTTGCGTCGCTGTACTCTGACACAAGAGGCACGAGTCCATCAGTAAAAGCCCAAATCTATTATTGCCTCTTATTGCCTCTTATTTCAGCCAGTAAGGCCGATAAGGCCGGATAATAGCCGATAAGACTCAGGTTGTAATATGGGCCATCCAGACCGATAAGACGACTGGCAGGCCCCCCAGTAATACGGGTAATATCCGGTAATAGGGACACATACAGTGACTTCTATCACGACGTAATTGATACTCGGTGCATTGGGGGACGCTGCCATATATCAGGAGATGAGACGGGGTACATACAACTCGTATTGTAGCTAAGTGACTTGCTAACGTGATGCCATGAACTCGCCACATCACCTCCCACCCCGAGCATGGCGACATGCTCATTGACCCCACGCACAGATGCCCCGATCGGCTTCTCCAGCCATGACATCTCCGCCATGCTCTACGAGGCCTACTTGCACCCCAGTTTCCCTACAACACGGCCCCAACCCGCCAGCCCTCGACAATAGTGGACTGCGCGGTGCACAACCCCTTCGCTACGTTGCACGATGGCTCGCACACGGACCCTGTTTCTGGGTGCATGGTCGATAGGGTGAAGTACGCCTTGTCCACGGCATTCACGACCATCAACACGGCCGGGGTGCAGATCACTGCGCCCAACAACCAGGTCGTGCTCGTCAACGCGCTCTTACCTGTCGTCCCGGCTGCATGGCGAGACATCTATGGTGGAGTTGACACTGTACCAGATGGGGTGCGAGGTCGGGCTACCTCGGTGCAGGTGGGCCTTGCAGGATGGTTTGAGGACTCCTAAGTATCTGTCGTGGCGTGCAGGACACCCGTGCCATCCCCAGCCACATCGGTCGCACTGGAGAGGACCGCAGATGCAATCAGCTGGGGTATGGAAGCTGCAGCTCCGGTAATAGCATAAGTGGGTGTGGGGGAGGAAGAACAATGTGCAATCGAGGGGACAGTCCAACGTACTGACTGAATAACCCACATACCTCGGCAGAAAATGCTGGTTTGTCTCGATGGTGGCTGGCGAAGATAGCTAGTTTTGGAGCTGAAAACGTACCTGGAGCCCTAATGGGAGCCGCCATACCAACAATCCTCATCGCCCTCCTGCCCGCCGTCTATGCCTCCTTACCACATTGCAAACCGTCCCAACGGGGACACCTGGTGCTTGTAAAGCTGGTCGTTGGCATATGGTATTGATAAAAGTGGTAGTGCACAAAGATGGAGAAGAAAGCGGGAGGGCGCGACAGAAAGCCTGAGCAAGATCGAGCAAGGAATGAAGGTGGGGGACAAGTCGCAATTTTAGGTGCCCGCATTGCAGGCGTGGGCAACAGTTTGCGCACCTAAACTTGTGACTTACACTCCATCCCATCCGTGCAGGCATCCTTAACTTTCTCGACACCCGCACTGCTCAGCAAGTATCAGCTCTCTATGATCTAACTTCATGAGAGTTCGTATAGACTTCGTATACACTTTTAAAGGTAGTCAGTATCGATTTGAAGCCACTGTATTTCACTGGCTGCTCTTACTCTTATTATCCGTATTACCAGTTGTAAGTAATATCAGTAATACGGTAACAGATTTGGGCTTTTACTGATGTCAGGCGCAAGTGGCGAGCCATCTCATGTGGTACACTGCCAACCCAGGAATTGGTGTCCAGAATATTTGTCGATTAAGCTTAGAAAGAGATTGCCTCACGATATCAAATCGACCCTCGGTCCAACGTTGCCTGTACATTTTTCGTCGCCAAATGTTATACAAATTATCTGAGCAAGCTTGCCTCAACGTTCTGGGAACTGATCTGGCTCCAAGGTCCCGCCCCGGGCATCTCGTGGTTACCGAGCTCAGCCGAGCTATGAACAAACAAAGCCAAGCTACGGCACGGATTTCACGACAATCACCGCTGGCGCCCCTCGCCTTTCTCGTCCTCATCCTCCAAGTCCAACATGTGCAACCTTCAAGAGTGGACCTTGCAGGGCCTTCAAAGCTTCAAAGTCGCTCTGGTTACCTTCCTCGGCTCTGGACTCTCCTGTACTGGTACCCTTGGTAGTGTTGTGAGGTCCAGTCTTAGGACCATGAAAGACCAGTCTGAAGACTGAGACTAGGACCAGGTTTCATAGGACCAGACAGTAGGTCCTAAGTAGTCTGGTCTTGGTCCTAGTCCTTGGTCCTTTGGAAGCCCAGATTTTTGGGGGACTATATAGGACTGGTCATAACTGGTCCTGGACCAGTCCTCAAATACCTAATAATATATGCTATAAATAAAGGAAACGTACTAAGAATGAGGTAATAACCATATGTAAAAGTGATATATATTTTTGATTTATCTGTTATTAGTTGCATAGCAGTAGGTTTAAGAATATATAGATTAATAGTCCATGTATAGGGCTCATTTTAATATTAAAAGTAGTGCCAGACTGGTCCTAAACCTGGTTATAACCGGTCCAGACTGGCCAAGGACCGGTATTAGTCCTGGACTTGTTATAACTGGCCCTAGGACCTGTAAAGACTGCAGTCTGTGGTCCTGGTCCTACAATTTTAGAGTGGTCCTGTCCTGGTCCCAGTCCTTGGTTCTAAATTTTTGGGCTGAAAGACTGGACTGGACCGGTCCTAACAACACTACCCCTTGGTCTGTACATCAGCAAAATGTCTGAAGCTTACCCACACTTGAGGCTACTAAATGCCTTGATGGTGCTTGCTGGCACTTGTCCACTCTTATTCTCTGGAATCGACTGAGCTTACCTTGGATCTCATCAGCGCTCCATCCCATGCCAACTATGACTGTCAAGCTTATCAAGTTCATCATGCACTAGACCATGCCTGTCTCCAAGTTTCTCATGCGTTGGATACAGGCTGCCCTAAATTTTGTCAGCAGCTATATGCCAGCTGCATCATCCTTTAAAACTCAACTTGTTTCCATTCTCCCACCTTTTTGATACTTTCTAGTCTGTTGAGCAATCATCTTTCTTCATTCCCACTTGCAACTACTCTTCTCCTCTTTTCCAGGTTTCCCATTTCTGTTTTTACCTGAAGACATGCAAACCAGCTACCAGCACCATGGCCATTGACTGTGGACTAGCGGACACTGCTCAGACTGGGACGTGGTGGGCAGAGTCTTTGGGCATGGTATCGGAAATAAGAGTGAGTAATTGTACATTATTATTTGACCTTTCCACACATACCCGCTGTTGTTATTCTTGGCGCCCACCTTGTGACGAGCGAGCACATGCTCCCCGCTCTGCCTCATCCTGCCACTATCATCCCGACCCCCGACAGATACCCGCACCCTCCTTTTGGACATATTCAGGACATTTGCGCCCCCGTATATAAACCGCTATGTATCTACGTTGTATGGCACGTGTTTGCATCGGACAAATGCTTATCGCATTCCTTTTTGCCTCTTTCTCTCGTGCTCCGAGCGCCCACGAATCTCTACACAAACATATCACCTAGCCTGAGGGTTAAATCATGGCACTGCCTAGTGGGGCCGAAGCCACTCGACGACTCGATGACCCAACGACACAGCCACAACGACGACTGTGACCCTGTACCCCGACGACGATGACCCCATGCCCCCGACCACGACCCCGACCGTATCTGTTCCCGACCACGCTGCCCCGTTCTATGTCTCCGTTCCGCTCCCGTATCCGTATCTGACGCTATGGCCCCACCCACAATCTCACGACTCAACGATGACAACTATGCCGAATGGGTCATTGGCATGGAAGCTCTCCTGACCCGCAAGGGTCTCTGGGAGGTGACCAGCACTCCCACCCACAACACCCATCCCAACGGCTCCGACAATATGAAGGCTGTCCATGCCTGGCGCGCAAAGATCGCCGAAGCTCATGCAGAGCTCATCCTCAACATCGAGCTGACCCAGTACGCGCATGTCCAGTCCCAGGACGCACATGAGGTATGGTCCGAACTCCATTGTGTCCACCTTGCCCGCAGTTTTGGCACTCGTCTCGCCCACCACCGCGCCTTTTGGTGTATGTCCAAGCGTCCCAACCAGTCCATGACCTCGTGGATTGCCGATGTCTGCCGCACTGCCTTCTACCTCGAAGAGATTGGTGCCTCGATTGACGATGAAGATCGCATCCTTGTTCTCACGAAGGGCCTCCCGGATTCATACTCCCAGCTCATCGTCAACCTCGACTCGACTCTGCCAAGTGACCTCACCATCGACTATATCATCACACACCTCCTCAATGAGGAATCCCGTCAGCTCTCCCTTGCTCCCACCTCTGGTACCTCTTTCGACACTGTCCTTCTCACCACGATGAAGCCGCGCACCCCGCTCGAGCATATTACGTGCTTCAAGTGCTCCAAGAAGGGTCACTACCAGTGTGACTACCCCCAGCTTCAGACCGAAGAAGCGAACCTCGCGTATGCATTTGCAGCTGTGCTCGTGCCGAAGAACAAGCTGGCTGCTGGCCCGATTGTGGAGGAGGATGCCCCATTGTAGCTGCCCCCTTCAGGGGATGTACTCGGACTTACTGTATGTTTTCCCTCACGTTACTCTCTCGTTTTGCTCCCCCTTTCCTTTGTTTGCATTTTGCCTGCACTCACTTGAGGGGATGTGTTGTTATTCTTGGCACCTGCCTTGTGACGAGCGAGCGCATGCTCCCCGCTCTGCCTCATCCCGCCACTATCATTCCGACCCCCGACGGATACCCGCACCCTCCTTTTGGACATATTCAGGACATTTGCGCCCCCGTATATAAACCACTATGTATCTACGTTGTATGGCACGTGTTTGCATCGGACAAATGCTTATCGCATTCCTTTTTGCCTCTCTCTCTTGCGCTCCGAGTACCCGCGAATCTCTACACGCCCCTACCACTACACTCTTCCTGTCAAATGCCCTCTGTGCACATTGTGATTTCTGACTGTCAAGTTGTATATCCCTTTGCCCCCATATCGCTAAGCCCGGTAGCATCATTCATATTGACCTGCCTCTAGGAAAAAAAGCTTCCCATTATCCTTATTATATCATTGGCCCAGAGCAGCTTGCATTTCTCTATGGTTAGGTGGGACCAGGTAAGGCATTCATTGCATGTATCATTGTCTGCTCTGCCTAATGGACTTGGATCTTCAGGCACGTTTGCCAGCCTCATGGTGGAAAAACACCTGCAGCCAGGCTGCCTTATTTTCCTGCCTATGCCAGTGCCGAGTGCAATATCTGTCATCTGTAGGAGCACTTGTCCTTCTTTATTACCAGGTATGTGAGCTTGTGTTTGTGCCTGATTCCAATCCAACTTCTCACTCATGTGCTTTAGCTTACAGGTGAGTGAGGGCCCTTCACAGATGTGGTGCCTAATTTGAACATTAACTCGGCATATACCCTTGGCCATTCAAGACACACAAGAATTAAGTGAACAGGTACGTGTCTTGTTTTATTGCCCTTTCCTGGGATGTCTATGATTCTCAGCGGCAGGGTGAGGAGCGATTTGCATGGTGAGCTCGTCCTCTAGCAATGCACAATGTTGCGCAAGGACAAAAGTGTAACTTCACCTTTTTTAGCCTTTTTTGAACCAAGGCACTGATAGGCATGGCCATTGCATTTAGTACATATGCTACACACTAGAACACAATCTAGTGAACTGACTGCCTTCTTCCTTTCAAGAAAGGTGACCTAAGTTACTTCGCAGAGCTTACATGCATAGTAGCAATTTGTGGAGTGAGATTAGTAGTAGTTTTATAGTACACTTCATAGCTCAGGTCCACTTGTATGCACTTAGGAATACTTAATACTACTTGATTTTGCTCTAGGCCAGAAGGGGACCTTCTAATCCAGAGCCATCCAGAGAACCTTGGTGTGACTTGAATCATCTGGATAAGGCTTGCCAAGTGAGCTCAAGCGCTGTCAAGATATCCAGAGAACCAGACAGATTGCTAATGTAGCCCTTCTGCTGTTCTTAGTGTTGTGAGGTCCGGTCTTAGGACTATGAAAGACTAGTCTAAAGACCAAGACTAGGACCAGGTTTTATAGGACTAGACAGTAGGTCCTTAGTAGTCTGGTCTTGGTCCTAGTCCTTTGTCCTTTGAAAGCCCAGATTTCCAAGGACTATACAGGACTGGTCATAACCAGTCCTGGACCAGTCCTGAAATACCTAATAATATATACTATAAATAAAGAAAAGGTAGTACTAATAAGGTGATAACCATATATAAAAGTGATATATATGTTTGATTTATCTGTTATTAGTTGCATAGCAGTAGGTTTAAGTATCACATGGTTCTACTATGGGTCCCTTGTAGTAGCAGTCATCCGGGGTGTGTAATTTCACAGTATTGCTGTAGAGCCAGTCCCGGCCGGTTTGGGTGAATGTATAGGAGAGTACTGTCCAGCCGGAAATGGGTTGGTGGGAAGCACTCCAGCCAGGTAGGATGGGGTTATTGGGAGTGTGTCGGCGCCTATTTTCTGACCGGTAGGTATGGGTGTTTGCATACCCTGGCTACCTGTACATGCAGTTCCCGTGTAGTAAACAATGATTTAAGTCCCAGGCATGTCCCGGAGTCTAGGATGTAGTTCATTCACTATGTATCAATAGAGGTATGTGTATCCGAAGGTGGTCCAGTGCTTTAGCGTGTGAATGCATTGCTGCTTGGTGGGAGTAGCAGGGTGGGGTTGTGGCACTTCTCCAAATTCTATGCTAATCATCTTGGACCTTGTTTCTCTGAATTCTATCACACATGTAGTCCCCAGGAATGGCCAAACTCTCATGATAAGATGCAATATATATACTATATATATAATATATGCTACCAAAACAGTCGTACTGCTATACAATCTTTTATAC
>BACB01002614.1:0-23941 GCA_000338015.2 Ganoderma multipileum BCRC 37180
ATCTCGGACGAGTGCAAGGCAACCCTGTGCCGTTCCATCCGGGACCATCACATATCACTCACATAATCGAGGAGGTTGTCCCAGTGATGACAATCCTCCTTTGAGTGCTAATGCCTCAACTAGACCTGACCTGTTGGTCAAAGGAGGATCTGGGGCAGTGGCATTGGGTGGAGCACATGGGGCAGCTTTTCCATTGCTGCTAGATTGCAGGACAGGTGGTGCTACTGCTTTATTGCTTTCATCCAAGGGCATGCAAGAAATAGGTAGGGGAACCATAAGCATGTTGGGGTCTTCTTGAGGATGGCTCTGGTTGCCTTCAGTAGCAGCATCAGGTAGGCCATCTTCCTCCAGGACGACTCAAGTCAGGCTTGTTGGCAGGTAAATAAGGATTATGGGCAAGTCAAATTGAGAGAGAATTAGGACTATGGTCTTGACTTCACATCTACCCACACCATCAATGGCTACCTTTGTCTCCATGTACTCATCTATGCCATCTACCTCCATGCTATCGTCTTTGCCCAATGAGTTCGCAGAGTTATCCAAAGCACCAGTATCACCTGATGCTGGCAACAACTCCTCATCATTATATGGGTCTACTGTGCATTATCAGGTCAGACCATCATGCCAAAGAGCAGGCAGCTTGGAGTGCTAACATACCTGTAAAGTCGTCAGCATCTGGTATGGGCAATGGAAAGCCTTCTAGGTTTTGGGAGTGGAGGTATGCTTTGATCACCTATAGTCTTCGTTTCTGGCTAGCTATCTTCTGATCCTTCACATCGATAAGGTTCCGGAGATTGTTGATAGTATCCATGGCAAGCTCCAAGGACTTTTGTGTCTCTGCTTGCCAGTAGTCTACTGCATCTTCTAAGTCCTTGATGTGGTAGTACACCCTTGCACCTTTATTGCCTAAAAGACACATTGCATTCCAGAGCATCTTGTTCTCCATCGCTAATGCCACTATATTGTGATTGTAAATACTTCAGAGATTCTGGAATGATGTGCTTTGTTTAACCTTCCAAAGGTGAGATTGCATGTACGTATAATGAATATGGGTAGTACTGAGCCAGGTGTTCATGTTTGGGCAATTTGGGGATGGCCACATGCTATCTTGGCAGGTAGTGACAGGCATGGGTGATATAGCCTTTGGGAGGTCATGATATGAGGCAAGCAAGGATGCGGGTGAAGGAGGTGTGCCCATTGATGATGATAGCATTGCACACAATAGTGACCGGGTGAATAGCAAGAGGGCAGGCATGGACAAGATATCATTAACAGACAGCCCTGCCATCAGTAATGGTCTTAATGGCCCTGCAATGGATGATAATAATAGGAGTGTAGAAAGCAAGATGTCAGGCATAGTAGCAGAGGATAATGAGGGGATGGAGGCAGGCAGGGAAAGTGGGGGTGCCTTCACAGGGCAAACTTGCACATCTGCAGGTAAAAATGCGCAAACATGGGCACTCGCAGGCTGCCCAGAATGGGAGGAAGGATTGTGGCTGGGCCCCTTTCCATGTTCCCAGGGCATACTCCTACTAGGAGAGTTATTGATCAGCACTGTCCTACTGAATTCCCATGGGATGGAATGGCTATCACTCTCATCGATTACCCATGTTGGTGCATGGTGGAACTGATATTCCATTGCTGCTGTGTTATATAATTTGTTTACATTGGGCTTTGTCTTGAGAGTTTGCTCTTCGATTCTAGGTGGAAGGACTTGTAGTAGAAGCTTTGCCTTTTTTGATACGGTTGCCTTCTGGTGGGTAGTAATGATGGCCTCCACACTTGGAGCACCTGGATATAAGAAAATATCAATCAGTATAGTATGTCCATCCTGTCTGAGGCATATGCACCTTTCTTCTGCAGAGGCAGCTTCACAACCAGTGGCCAGTTAGAGGTCACATGCCATGTGGGCAGTGATGAGGGCATATGCTACATTGGGAAAGTAGCCATGAAAGGAGCTGAAGCAACGGCCAGGGCATCATCTACTATATCATCCTCACTCTTGACGTTCAGCTTTTCGACTGGCACCTTGGCTGCTAGCTTACCCCTTCCCTGAGACACCTTCTACATTCCCACATCATAGGACTGGTGACCCTGTGCACCAGGTGCACCTCCAGTAGTGTCTGCATCCATGACCTTGTTGACACTACCAGTGGTGTAGGATGGGGTAGTGATGTCTTGTGCAATAGAGACATGGCCTGCGCGTTCTTTGCCCTTTTATTACTTAATAGTGGGCAGGCCAGAAGGAATGTCATCCCCACCAGAGTGAGTCGATGATATGGTGGGTGCAACAGAAGCCTGGCTAGTGCTTGGACACACCTTACACTTCTAAAGTGGTGTTTGCAATAATATAGTAGTGAAGTTGTCCTTGTCGATTGCTGGTTGCTTAGGTATAGTAGACCACCCATGCCTTGAATGCTTGCCAGGTGGGGTAGCAAGCTCTACATCATCCTCGTCCTCATCATCTGTCTGCCGCACCTATTTGCCTAGGATTGTCGTATCATCTTCATCCTTATCTTCAGACTCTGATTAAGAAATGAACGTCTGCTTATGGCTACCATCACTACCTGTAGAGGGATTGCGTGCTGTGAGCATCACGTCCACTTGCTTCCGAAGCAGGTTGTATCTTGTAGTAGCTTGCTTGAAGGCCTTGGTGTACTACAGCACTGGATTAACAGCTTTGACAGGTCATTCAGAGAGTGTCTTCCTAGAGGGCTTGCGAAGATACTCAAGTAGTATCTATATGCATTCATTGTGGCATAAGTACTGCTCGATACCTGGCAAGAGGTTGCAAGGTTGGTGATTCCTGGTACAGAAGTTACAGGACATGCCATGCACCAAGTTGACATAGCACTAATGTGGCTGCCTCTCATAGAATGAACACGTCTTGGGCTACAATCCATCAGCATACTTTAAATATCGAACAATGAAATAACATACTGAGAGGGCCCAACAATCACAAATATTATTCTGCTTGAAGTCCTAGTGATCAATGAGAAGCATGCTGGCTATATCTGAAGTAACCTCTATAGGGGCAGCACCTCTACCTAGAGTCTTTTCAAGGGAGGTAGAGGTACGCTACACATGAGGGGTACTGGATTTGACATTCAATGTAGCCTGACTTAAAACTTGGCCTGGCGTGGTTGTGGATGTAGTTGTCCACAAATAGAGCCAGAGCTTCATATCCAGCTCATTGTCCATTACCACAGATAGGTGAGAGGCATCCCCATGCTATGCAGAGGATGGCTTGTCTAGCTTGTGGCCCTGTATAAATCATAAGAATAAGCACAACTTGAAATGCAGCAGTCATACCTTTGCCTCTCGCTTAGAGGTAGCACCAGCCAACATGGGCATGGGATCCTCTATTTCTGACGGGTCATCCTGGGTATTAGGACCACCTGCAGCACCTTCATCGAACTTGAGAGCATCATCCTCCAGGATGGGAGAATTTAGAAAATGTGGCACTGACAACTGCAGCCACTTTTAGTAAGAAAGGATGAATGGCTAAATGAAGATACTTACCAAAGTCTTTCTACTACCCATTGGGCATGTAAACAAACAAGTACATCTCATCTGAGACAAGCCTGCTGCATGGCTGGTATTCATTGCCACAGTCTATCTGGTCCAGGTTGAGAGGCCACTTTTCTTTATGATACATGGACAGCTCATGAAGGACTGTAAGCAAAAAGTTTAGGGTAGGGATCAGGGGTCCATCCTTTGGGATTGCGTTGAAATACAAGGGAAGAGCCAACGTGTTGCGCTGGTGTTAACCTTGCTTGTCCACCTAGAGGTGTGAGCTTGATAAAGGCTAGATTGGCGAATGCTGCAGGGGGCTTTTCACATCAGGCAAAGTGCGCAATTTAGTGGTAGAGAACATCGGGGAGCTGATATAATATTTATTGGGTACTACAGGTATATGTAAGACATGGTGAGCGACTGGATGAGTGGCAGATAGGTGTGCAGACTGGACAAGTATGGTAAGTGCCAACGAGTGCTGATAGTATCGTGAAGAATACGCTACTACCAGGGTGGCCAAAAAAACTGACATCTACGGGGGTATAGTGGTAGCAGGCCAGAATACGGGAGGGTGTAACACTAAGCAACAACAGGAAGAGAGTTTGCGAGAGGGCAGTGAGAAAATTACAAGAACGGTATTGGTCAAGTCTAGGTCAAAAGAAAATCACATGAATAAGATCCAATTCTAAATATAGTTGGCATACCTTGGGCTTCTTGGGAGAACGGAGAGGGTCTTGCATGGCAATGTATTTCTTCGGCATCGAAGAAGGTATAGGGTCAGTGTAAATGATGCTGATTGAAGTGACATTACCAATAAAGATGTTCTTCATCTTGTTCCTGTCATACTCTTCTGACATTGTGTAGTGCCTCACTGTAAAGTGAACAAAACAGATGGCTCCTCGTAGCGCACATGAGTAGCACGAAGGCAAGATGAGCGAACCATCCTCTGTATAAGCCTGCAGGGGCACCACTACATGGAAGTCCTTGATTTGAGCCAATGCCACCACCGCTGGGGTTTCGACAGGCCAAGAGTTGATCGAGCACTCATCAGGTAAACCTTCGATCGATGTAAGGCTATAAGACATGGAATGATGCCCACTAAATTCACACACCTTCAGCGATATCCTTATTGTCCGCAGTACGTTCCTGGACATGGCAAGTTAGAAGGGATATGCAAGATGAAAGGTAATCACTCTACCACAAAAACCAAGTGGCACAACTTCAGTTTGTCAGGTACATTGGTCAGTGGCAACTTCATGACAAGTCCGACCTTGGAGCGAGTGGCCTTGGTAACATTGGCATTGTTCTGGAATAGGCCATCACGAAGATGAGTAATAGCTTTGTTGAACTCGCCAGCTAACTTCAGATACTCGGCAAGCCGCTCGATAGTAATGTTGAGCTGCATCTTCTTGAACTCCTTGGCAAACTTGCGAGCAGATGCTTGACTGTACTTTCTATCAGGAGCGACAAAGGTACCATCAGCAGAGATGCGGCTGAGAACGGACAGCACCATGGGTTCAGGAGGTGAAGGAGGATCTGAAGTGTCGTTGTCATCTTGGGCAGTGTACTAAAGTTGTGCTTCCTCAGCAGCAACCAAGTCTTCCTTAGTCACAATGATGTGGCCCATCCCGGACTGGTTCCAGGACAAGGTAGTGGGCAGGTTGTCGAAACCAAGAAAGACACTGTCTGTTATGTTGTGAGAGATGGTCTGGTGGAAGTCGTCTACTTTATCCTTAAGCCACTTTGGAAGGACTACAGGGGCTTCTTCAAGACAGGATACTTACATTGAGTATGCGGTGGACAAATGTAGTTTCTGACGCATACCTTGTGAGGGGAATCCAGATAGAGCCAATTGCTTGTTGGCTTGTGTAGTAGACTAGGTTGCCGGTTTGGCTTGCGCTAGAGGGTAGAGACAGTCTTGGGAAAAAAGGTAACAGTATTTGACGAGCACACAATACTCACATGTAGAGGTCCCACTCCCCACTGCTGGGCCAGGCTTGGTCTGAGGCTGTTTATCTATGAGGAGATTTTAGCAAGGTTTAAGATCAGGCTAGCGAATAGAAGTCATGGTGCTCACCTTTGGACAACATAGATATTGAACTAAAAAAGGGCACGGGTGAGGAGTGAGGATTGAAGATGATGGTGAAGTGATAAAAGGTTGGCCGTCAGGGGAACCTGTTGGTGGCTGAGGGCGGTAACCAAATATGGATCGGCAATGTTGGGATCGAGCATGCAGAGTTGTCCTTTGCCTGTCCTTCAACTGCAGCTATGCTGTTTATCTGCAATTTACACATCCTAACTGTCGAAGAGCTCTTGGCAGCAACTTGAAATCGACTATCTATTCCGCACCATCACTGGTGACCAAAGAAAGCCTTGGTATCATTCATTGAGTCACAAGCAGACGAATCGCTACAGTCCATTCTAGAAGAAGCTGTTTCTGCAAAGTAGGAGCATTCTGGAAGGCGAACTCATTCTGAGCAACAAGCGGTCCATCGTACTACTAGGAGGATTTCTGAGGAAGACAAGCCAGATCCTTCAAAGTTCATGGAGCTTCCACAGGAGCTCGACGTCAAGGCTTGCTACTGCTCATTTTACAAGGCTACTTCAAAGTCTGCCCTAACATCATCCATCTGCACTGTTTGTGCACAGGAGGTCATGTGTGGAGAGGAGGCTGTATCATGCCTGGCTATCACCGAAGTACCCAATCTACAATGACTATTTCCTGCAAAGCCCCACCCTGCACACGACTTGTATGAGAGTATGCTTCTCGATCTGGTTGGGGTCAAGGGTGAAGGATCAAGCCTGCAAGTTGAAATTTGCGCTAGCTGCATTCGATCACTGAAGCAACCATCCATGTATCAACTCCCTCCAAGGCTGTCGCTTGCAAACAACATGTTCATAGGATGCGTCCCCCTTGAACTTGCCATTTTGACGATCCCGGAACACCAATTGATTGTGCACCTATACCTGCATGTATATGTTTTCAAGCTGTATCCCAAGAACAGTTATAACAGGGACCAGAGCTTCCTGCAAAGTGCTATGCAAGGAATGGTCAGCACGTACGAGCTGGATGTTAACAGAGTCACCAACATGATAGAGGGCAACCTCATGCCTCACCGACCAGCCATCCTTGTGTCCCTTCTTTCTGTCACCATTGTTGGAGCAGGAAAGCTCCCAAAGGCTTGGCTTTGCACAACCTTTCGGGTTCGCTGTTGGGTGGTTGCTCAAGCTTTACAATGGTTGAAGGAGAACAATCCAAAGTACTATGGGAATATCGTCATCAGCGAGAAGATTCTACAGAAGCTTTCTGAAGACAACATACCTCCAGAAATCTTGGGCATTATAAGGCAGAATGAAGACACCGGTGCCATTGATCAAGAGTCTTCGGGTTATGTTCCTATAGAGAATCTGACCGAAGGCCAAGGATCAACCAGTAGCAATGAAGGTAAGCGAACAAATGGTTTGATCCTGCTTATACTCACCAAGTTGTCTCAGGAGAGCCTGACATGATCCCTTTGTCTGTCGTGGGACTATTGACACGGATCTTACAAAAATGAGCACCAGTGAGTTGATGTTATAGGGCCTATCAAACCTTTGGAAGGAGGGAAAGAAGGGAGGGTACATCATTCACCACAGAGGGCAACCAGTCAATGACTTCCCCCCCTAGGGAAATGGTTCAGCTAATAAAATTGGAGACACAACACTCATGAGCAACTTTTATGAATGAGCCTTCCCTGGCCTTTATCCTTATAGGATGGGAGGGCCAGAGGCACGCCAACTGGTCCTAGTGGACTTGCGAGAACACGTACAGTGGTCTCTATAGTACCACAATCGGCAATTCTGCAGACACAAAACATTCTCCTTCTTAACATTCAGTATTCTGCAGTATCGCCAAGCTCTTGCTTCCACTCGGATCCAGATGCATTGACAGAATTTTGACAGGGATGCTGCGATACTGTCTTCTATCACGCAGAATCAAATCAATGAGATGAGGATGGAAAAAGCTGCTCACTAACCTATCACAAATCCTGCAGTATGGCTGTTACGCAGTCAAGTGCACACTACAGTGAGTCATGTTCAAGAGTCTAATCAAGCTCGATATCAGATATGGAGTCAAATTTGGTCAACTGTTCTCAAGTTTGGAGGACCTACAGTGTGGATAACGTGGAATCTGAGCAACATGCATGATCCAATTGCTCAAGTTTTTGCCAGCAAGGACATAGACCTAGATGACTTCATTTCAACGACTGGACCAGATTCAGAAGAGCAAGCACATATAATTGCAGCAGATCCATTTGCTGCTAGCAAGTTCTTCCACTTCATGGTAAAGACTATGTTCGAAACCCTCCTCTAGATCTGCGTCACCTTGCACAACATGAAGGCCGGCATGGGGGTGCTAGGGAAAGTGGCAGCATATATCGGCTTCATTGAATCGCAAGGGCGAGGCACCCTACACTTACACATATTAATCTGGCTGAGCAACACACCATCACCTGCACAATTACATACCTTCCTACTAGAAAACAAGCAATTTCGAGCAAGGATGGCCACATTTATTCAGCAAAATATATGGTCATATCTTTCTGGGCTAGAAACAGTGGAGTCAGTTAAGGCCATCCCCAAGGAGAGCGACATAGTATTCAATTGACCACCAAATCCAGATGCAGATGACTATGACAACCAGCTGGCAAGGTTTGAGCTACAGCTAGCAAGGGCAGAACAAGTACACACCTGCAAGCCCTGAAGGTGTCTTGTTTACAAGCACAGCCAACTGACATGAAAATGTCGTGCTCCGTTCCCTTGTTCTGATAAGGCAGTAGTACTCCCAAATGGAGAGTGGAAGAGCAAGCGTCTTTATAGCTACATCAATAGCTGGATGCCAGCAGTCCTCATCAACAGCAGATGTAACAATGACATTAAGCTCCTTACATCTGGTGCTGACACACGCAACATTACGTTCTACATTGCATGCTACAGTGCGAAGAAGTAGGGCAAAAATCACAACCTGTTGGCGATTCTAGCAAATGGATTTGCTTACCACAAGACCCACCCAAAGCCAGAGTATGTTAATAGCCTGCGTGAGCAACGATGTCTCCTTCTATTCCACATGGCAAATGCTATCAATCGGGAGCAAGAGTTGGCTGGGGTTATGGTCATCTCTTACCTGATGGGTTTGGGGGACATTTATCGCTCGCATACATACTCGTCGATATTTTGGATGACTTTTACTGGAGCTCTGTTGAGAGCATTTCCAGCCTTGACCATTATCCAAATGTAGGGCCCAATCATTACATATGGATACCTTTGAGCTGAGCTGACTTGGAAAACAGGACACCCGGTGAGCAAGAACCTGGATGGAGTGAAGATGAGAATGGCGCACCTACTGGCAATGTAGACCATACATCAAACCATGGCAATGAGAATCCTGACAATGAGGTATGAGATTAGCATCCTTTGTAATGAGAAATGGCGATAGAACTTTGTACCCACAGGATGAAGGAACACACATCACTTTGGACCTGTCAACATCTGGAACGCTTATAGCCAAATCTCAAGTGACAGACTACAGGTTTAGGGGAGAGGATCTCAGCCATTATTCAGTGTTGGACTTCTTCACAGAGACCTACAAAGACAACATAACTGCTGCAGACTTAGCTAAAGAAGCTGACGAAGGGAGCGAAGATGTACACAGAGGTTCTGGCAGGCCAAGAAATCCACGATCCCACTATCTTCAGGAACATCCCAAGCATCGATAGAAGGTGCGCATAATTTGGTCACCAGGTCACTGCAATCTTCCTAACATAATCGGATGATGGTTTCCTCAGAGTGACGTTGAAGGAGTAGCAGACCTATACTGTGCATCAATGCTTATGTTGCTCAAGCCTTGGCGTAACATCAACACCGACCTGAAACCACCAATAATATCATGGCAGGAGGCATTCGACCAGTTTGTGGAAACCTCCGGAGATGACGTTTGCTACATGATAGAGGGGATACAGTACTATCATGACTGCAAGACAGCCACTGATCAAGACGAGAACAGAGGACCAGAGAGATCAGGACAACACCTAGGAATAGAGGATTACTTGGATGAGAATGATGACATGCTTTCAGGAGGCACAAGGACTCTCACTAAGGAAAACCTACAAGTGCTTCAAGTATCCCAAACACCCTGGCGCGAGGCATTGAATGCACGACTCGCTGTTGAGGTTGCAAGGTTAGCAGGAATCTTTGGGGATGAAACAAGTAGCTAGTAAGTTATGGAGGCTTCAAAAGTGGGAATCGCTGTGGGAGATGATCTGCATAAGCTGGAGTCTTGGCATTCGCAGATAAAAGCGAAGGTTGCACAGCTGAATAGCCAGGGAGACCCACAACTCACCCCACCCCTCCTAACGAACGTTCCTGGTCCTTCAGTTGACAGACAGGAGGCTGGAGAGTCATCAACTTCGTCCGGACTGCTCATCTCAAGGCACCTTGGACCTGAAGAGTCATTGCCTGCTATATGGGTTGATGAACTGAATGAAGATCAGTTCCATGCTTTAGACATAGTTGCTTGGCACTTTAAGGAGACCAGGGCAGGACGTCTACCCCTACCTCTCCAAATGATACTCTATGGAGAAGGAGGAACTGGCAAGTCAAGGGTCATTCAAATGATCACGGAGATATTTGCAGCTGCAAAGAGCGAGTACGTTCTCGTGAAAGTGGCATATACAGGAATAGCCACCTCTCTCATCAATGGCAAGATGACTCACTCCCTCTATCACATACCTCTTACAAGTAGTGGCACAATCAGTGCAGAGGTGAAGGCCAAGCTCGAAGATTACTGGAGCAATTGCAGGTACCTCATCATAGACGAGTTTTCGATGATCTCGAAGACTTTTCTTGCCAGAATCCTATGGAGCATTGCATCGGGATTGGGTACCAAGAACAGAGGACTCACTGTGCTCAACATTATTCTGTGTGGTGACCTACACCAGTTTCCCCCAGTGGCGATGGCCGATGCCGAGGCTCTATACAAGCCTACAAACTTCGAATTTGACGACACTGATTGAATGCTGGGATGCAAGTTCTACAAGGAGTTTATGACGGTCATTATTCTGAAAGAACAGATGAGGGTAATGGATCCTATCTGGTGAGACTTCCTCACTCACCTCAGGTATGGAAACATGGGGCAAGAACATATCGAAATGTTGCAAGGACTGGTTTTAGGCACGAAAGATGTGGATCCTCCAAACTTCGACCTCGAGCCATGGTGTAACACAGCTCTTGTGACACCAAGGCATGCAGTCCATCAGGCTTGGAATGAAGAGGCTTTGAAGAGATGCTGTGCGAAGACTGGGAATCAACTCTTCATAGTCCCTGCTGAAGACAGAATACAAGGCCAACAACTCACCCTTGATGAAAGAATTGCTTTCATTGACCGAAGTCATACAGAATGTCAATGTCGCTGAAAGGACCTGCCAGAAGTGGTCAAAATGGCGATTGGGATGAAGGTCATGGTCACAAGCAATATCGAAACAGACCTAGACATAGCGAATAGAGCCCGAGGAGAGGTCATGGACATTGTGCTTGACCCAGAAGAACCTCCTATCCACGAAGGGCCCATCGTCCGGTTGCAACGCCCTCCTGCCTACATCCTGGTTCAGCTACAATGAACTCGAGCTCCTCAATTGGATAGTCTAGATGAATGCGTTATCCTAGTGGAACCTATGATGGTGACCATGCAGATTCAAGTCAGAAATGGTCAGAAGCTAGAGAGATGCACCGTAAAGTGCCACCAGTTCCCAATCACAGCAGCATACGCATTCACAGACTATTGATCACAAGGCCAAATGATTCCTACGGTCATTGTCGATTTGAATGTACCACCCGGAGGAAGACTCACCTTATTCAACTTATACGTTACCCTTTCCCGAAGCAGTGGTCATCGAACGATTCTATTGCTTCATGATTTCAATGAAGAGCTCCTGAAACAGCGCCATGATGAGGATATTGTGAATGAAGACACAAGGCTAGAGGAGCTAGACAGAGTCACAAAGGAATGGTGGACAATGTTGGGAAGAGGAAGAAGCAGACCGCACAGTGGATGACAGGCCTTGTATGTAATGACATCATCACTAATGCCTAAGGCCTGAAGTCAAACTTGAATGCTCACCTCAGCTAGTAGAACACAACCACGAGAGGCTGGATGGCCTGTCCTGGGCCAGCATTCTCACCTGTTCTTTTCACTGAGTATAGCCAGTTCTTGTACTCAATTCGCCAGTACGCCTGCATTTCCAAGCAGCCATTCTTGCCGTTGTCCCTCTCCTGATGAGGCTGAGCACGAGTGCGCACTGTGACGTGGTGCATGTAGCATGGGCATTCCCCTTCTTCTTTCAATGAGATCAATGCTCTGCATGCTTTCTGGCGTGACCTTATCGACAAGCAAGCTTCTTACCTGCTGTTATTTGTTGGACATGTAACCTGTAAGGGAGGATTGATCATAGATTAGCTTTTTCCCCCTTTCCTGCTCTCCACAAGTCCCACATTCGCTTTGCAGAGCATGATAGGATTTGAATGGATGACATAAATACATTCAGCATAGCAAACCATGAAGGTCTAGAAGACTACTGGTAGTGAACATGGTTTACAGCCGTAGAAAACGTAGGTGCCTGAACATAAGAAATGGTGGGTTTATCGTGCGTACAAGTATGGTTGCATGGATAGTCCCCAAGTACCCAATGGGTTCTACCACCAATCAGAGGCTCTAAGTCAGAAAATGAAATATGCAAGCAACCACGATCTCCGAAAAATCTCTCGAGAGAACGGCAGAGCCAGGACTCCTGACAGATTCTAATAGAGCCATCTACATGACAGTCCCAATCATCAGCATACAAGCGAAATTCAAAACCATGCTCCAAGTATTTGTTGAAGGGAAGCATAGTGGTGCCTTCAGGAAAGGAACAATAAAGAACACAGTGTGTAACGTAAATAGCACAGTGAGCCGTGGTAAGGGTAGGATAAGCGGAGCAATACCCGCCAGCGTACAGGTAGTTCATGAGAAGCATGGTCCAACTAAAAGCCAATAGAACAGATGGACAATCGGCGGCAGGATCATGTATGCCGCTGCCATATAGGTCCACTCGGATAGAGCCATGGCACAAACGGATAGCGCATATAACCCCAGAGCAATAGTGTGAGGGATTGAAGTTGAAATACTCGAAGACAGAAGCTGGTGCATCCCTGTAGACGAGGTCATGAAGAACCTCATAGCCTTCCAGGTTGATCAGGTAAGTGAGGACGTCCCTACAGGCATAGAGTGGTGCAATGAGGTCGTAATCCCTGACAGGGATGCCGTCAACCAGATATTGCAAAGCAGCTGAGCCAACAAGTATAACATCATGCGTTAGCATGATGTCCTTGAAGGCAGAGACGTTTCTGACAAACCTATATAGTATCAGTACCTAGGACAAAGGGAGAGATATAAGGTGTAGACTTACCAACCAAGGATGGCCACATAACGGCGAGATAACTCGCCATCAACTAAGCCCTTGAGTGGCTTCGAAACCAGGTGACAGCCGAGAAGCAATGTAGCGACATCGCAAAACTCGATCACCTCGCAAAGCAGATCATAGTTCATCGAAGGGCTCTGGAGAGATAGGTGTTAGATGATAGAACCAGGGAGTGTTAAGGACTAAGGTACTTATGATAGTGCTCGTCAGCTTGCTGAACAAGGGCATGTTGGAAATTGCAAAGCGGAAGATTCGGTATAGAGAGATATGCAGTCGTCATCGACGATGAGGGGCTCGAGGGAGGAAATGAATATGGGTTCCGACAGGGACCTATGAATAAATAGGTTAACATGAAAATCAGGAGGTGCTCAGAGCGGAGGTGCACAGAACGGAGGTGCACAGAATGGAGATGCACAGAAGCAGAATGAGAGACGGCCCGACTTGATAAAGGGTGGTGGTGAGAGTGCCCAGGACTTAGACCTATCAGCAGCCATGACCAAGTATAACAACATACCGCTCAAGCTCTCTACCATTGTAGCAGTGAGAGTGGACCGATAATTGCCTATAGAACTGGTAAGTATACCATAAAGACTTTACAGACAAGGGATCCTTACCATACAGATATAGACGGCCCTTAAAGTGCTCTACAAAGCACAAGGGATGTCTACAGCCTTTGTCATCGAGGCTATAGGGTGAGGTGTTTTCCACATTCACAAACTCGTTAGAAAGCTGGACCCTCCGGCATAGAAAGCAAAGCTATAAACACCAAGTTGAGTGAGTCTAACCAAAACTTCATTGTAAGTCTTGAACCCTGATCAACAGAAAAGCTTGATTCCAGAGGGCTCAGGCTCTGTATGCATGGAAAGTACACTAGGACACGTAAAGTCAATTTGTATTCAGTCGAGGTGATCATAATGACAGCTAGTCTGCACGGCATGGGGAATGACTAAGCTTATAAGTGCTAAAAGGTGTAACACTACCAGGAATATCCAAGGAGTCATAAAATTGGAGTTTTCCTCTCAAAATCGATGGATACACATCCCATAGGTGATATATTAAGGGCTATATATTCAATTACCCCCCTAATGCACTATGCAGCACGATACAATATGCATCACAGAAGTAGTGACTATCACCCATGTCACCAGCGGTCAGCATGGGTGAAAGCACCGCATTGGGTTCTTGGGGCATCTCGAGCCAATGTCTAGCTATGTCTAAGTATCACAGACTGTTCCAAATATGTGGCTCTGGGACTAGAACTGGCTTAGACACCGCCGCTCTTCTCAACAGGAATCCTCCACCTCTCCCTTGCACCGTTCGCATCGTAGGCAGGCACGAACAACACCTTACAAAGCTCGGCACAGATCTAGGAAAACGAGGCACCATTAGCAAGACTCAGATGCTGAATGCGAGTCGGTCGCAGTCCTCGAGACTGCATTGTTGTGCGCATACCTAACCTCCTCTATCACCTAATTATAGTCCTTCGGCCGCACCCCGTTGAAGCCTGGCAGACCCTCCACCTCTCCGCAATAAACTGCGCATGCGACTATATACCATCTCCTGCACCGCGCATCTTGTCAGATTCCACGCACTAGACGAAGCCCTTCGGCTCACCTGCGAGAGGCCGCCGCTCATACTGCACAATTCATCTGGCCCCTTGAAGTTTAAGAAGGGGTGGGGCAGCCCATTGAGAGGAGAAACTTGGTGGCGGCAGTCACTAATGCTGCTCCTGTGAGCATAATCACTGCATTGGAATTCTGCGCGCTTTTACTGCTCCATCAAGTGCGTTGAGGAAGGAGAGGCAGCAGTGGTGTGCGATCAAGTTGATCGTGGTCTTGGCATACTCATGGCGGATGGCATAGCGGACCTCCACCTCTATGACTGGGTACAGGGGTGAGTCGAGTCATACTGACAAGGGGAAATGAGAATATTGGCGTACATGAACCTGTTGGCTGGGCGTATGATAGGACTGTCCATGCGCAGTCGCCGTAGTTGTCAGACAGACAATTGCTTCGTGACTTCGGACTTGAGAATGTACTGCAACATGCGATGGACACGTTAGCTCAAACTCAGCACAACATGTAGAAAGCTGAGCACTCACCCGCTGGACGAGACCGATGAACATATTCCTACTCCATCTATCGCTACTGACAGGACTGACTCAGTAAAGCACTCAGTCTTTGAACTTGGTCCCTGAATCTTGTACAATCGAAACAGTACAGTCGCGACAAGGTACAACCTAACCACCATCAGTCACTGCAAGTATGCAAGGTTCTACAGTAGAACAGAAGAGTCAGCTAGCAGCTCATCAAACACATTTCAGCCGGACAAGCTCACTGCCCTACCGCAGAAGCAAGCATTTTGAAAGGCCATCACCAGGGCCACTTTTGCCAAGCAACCATGAGCGTCAGCGTTAAAGATGTATGAATAGATGATGCTGTCTAGACAATATAAGCATGGGACCTAGTAACATGATCAGAAGGTGGAGGAGGGGCAGAATGGCTAGCAATCTTCCAGCACTTCGATGGGGGCTCAGATGTCGGATCCTGCAGGGCTTTTATCGTCAACAACAGATGCTGACACTGATGATTGTCTTACTGCCTAAGAACTTCTATCTGTGGCCGATGAGAAGGATGACCATGCCGGCTGTTGAAGATCTAGAGTCAAAGTAAGGATAACACGCCACAAAGGAGTGAACACGTAGCCAGCATACCTTTTCCTGGGGGCCAGGCTTTCCAGAAGCATAAGGATCATATTGATTCTGCTTGAAAAGGTAGAAGGACATGGGCCCAACCATGGTACTCATGCCAGCATGTCGAATGTCATTATCAACCGCATGCTGTAGATAGGAACAATAAGTCTGGATAGAGACAGAGGTTCACAAACTACTTACGGGACCAGGTAGCAAACACCAATGATGTAGATGCTGTGCCTGGATGGCACTGTACCATACAATATCAGAGTTGTCTTTCTGCTGATACAAGAAAACATCAACATTAGTATAATTGACATTGATGAGCTCATCAGCAGTGTAATGATAAGGTTGTCCTAAAACCCAAGCGTAAGAAGTTAGAAGAATGCATGAAGGATGCCTAGAGGAAGCAAACCAATGATATGGTGCCTATTGAAGAGGCTCTTCATTGCCATCGCATTGTAGTCTTTTTGATAGATCCGAACCTTGCATTTGCGATAAACTTGAACAAATTGGTTTATGTAGTTCATGTCACCCTTGTAGTTGAACGCTAACACGGGGCCATTTGGAATGGACAAGCAGTGCTTGCGATACATCGAGGACATGAACTGGATGGTGTAAGTATGAAAACGAAGTTTCAGAGACCAAAACAAGGCTTTGTCCTTGCACACCTCCTCCACCGGCATACCGGGCCAGACACGAAGAGAATGCAGAAGGTCAGAAGTAGTGTATTGACCATATCCATTGAAGACATTCTGGTTTTTGGTTAAGACGTGCATAATAGATTGCAAGCGAGGAACTAGATGGGGTGCGATGGCATGCAACGCCTTCATGTGCCAGCCAGATGCCACCTTTAGATGGTTGACAGCATGTTCGCAGTTGACTTGAAGTAGGTAAGTGTCCAGACCCCCATGTGAGGCAGCCTGTACAACGCCAGGTGAACCAACCAAATACATATAACTTGGAAGACCATATGTACCTCGCTACCGATGATTGAGTCATACCACGTGTTAAGCCGCCACTCGGTAGCCTCTCTCTTGATAATCCAATCAGGATTGTGATTTGAAGACCATAGACATGGCCAAAGCTAGCGAAATGCAAAATGTGAAACACAGAAGGCATCACAGAGCCAACACTTACCTCAGATCCCGGTTTGAAATCCAGGTCGGTAAATGGATGTGGCAGCACCATAATGTGCATGCGCAGGAGTCAGGAGTGGTCGGTGATGATAAAAGTCTTCTCGAGGCCAATGAACACAGTGAAGATGTTGAGAGTCTGGACATGTTTGAGGTCACAGGTATCCAGCATTGTGAGGTATGAGGGAACAATAAAAGAGTGCATGAGCTGACTTTTCTCATCGTCTTCATTACGACCAGGACAGTCCTGTGAGACCAGTTGCCAGAAGCTGCTGGTGTTGACGAAGGACGTGATGCCTTCTAGACTGAACTGGAATCGAAAGGCATGCTACGTGCCAGTTAGAAAGACCGAAAGGTGGATAAGAAACTCTACTCACCTGACCAGCTGCAATCAATAACTCTTTCCCTCTGGCTTTCACAAACAGCTACCCAGTATCCAAGAGTCCAAGCAAGGGATAGAAAGGAAGGCCTTCAGCACAGCACAGATCGACGTCTTGTAAGTAGTGTAGATTCTCACCAGGAGACAGGGAGGAAGGATGGACGAAGCAGGGATGACGATCGACAGTGCAACTTGTGTAAGGTTTCTTCTTGGTCCTGACCGTGAAGCACCGAGAGAAGATGATAGGTTGTGCTACAGGCAACATGAGCGAAGGTGAGGAACGATCGATGACTGACACGGCTTACCGAGGAATGGCTTTCTGGAGGACTATTCCCATAGAGCAACCTCTCGGTGAATCTAAAACTGGAAACCATGAAGCATGTCAAGTTTGGGCATGAGGGTGTATGGTGGAGGGAAGGCAAACAATGCGTGAAAGCACTGCTGCACAAACCAAACCAGATGTTGGTGCACCTAAAAATGCATCACCTGATCGCGTCAGGCTCTGTGGCTGAGAAGGAAGAGGCCAGATCAATCGGGCATACTCAGGGACATGAAAAGGCTTTATTGTGGGGTCGACAGAACCTTGACAAGCAAGGTAACTATATGACATTATTCATTTCACCTGCAAATCTGGCTACCCAGCAGTGGTAGTCCTTCCCAAGCAGTAGTGGGTGGATGCTCCAGGTACTTTGCAATAGTGCTACTAACTTGATGAATAACCTTACAGCGCTAGCAGGTGTGGAAGACATTATGCAGAATGGATGGCTCGAAGTTGTTGTAAGTGTGGGTAAGAGATTTCATATGGAGTTGATAGGCTTCAATGGAATGGGACTGAGGCAACTAGAACTATGCCAACAAGGCCATTTGTCACATGGCATGACTGAAATCCAGCATATGCTTATCACAGGTCCATAACAGCATGTAGCATTAGACTTGGACTGTAAATGAATTGCAAGGGGCACCAAAGTCAAGACGCACTTCATACACTCCAGGTAAATTCCATGTAGCTCCTGCAATCCGCTCATCTAGTCATTTTTACTTTCAGCCTCCACAGATGGAACTGTGGACCAAAAAGTGCAAATGCTCTAAGAAGGTACATTACCCAATAGTATTTTATTGAGCCTCGGACTGAACTGCTACATTTATTGCCTGCAGCGCACTGTCAGGTTAGCTCCTGCTAAGCCCTCTCCTGGTAGGAATAAAGGGAGTAGCTGCTGCACTGAGAGCAACCTTGGACCAACCAATGACCTATTTCAACTCCTGGATTCCCTCATCAATGATGGCCCTCAGGATGAGTCTTCCGTGGCAGGCAGCATATGCCTTATCAAGCAACATACAATTCCCAGCATTCCCCCAGACCCTTTTTCCTCCCTTCTCACACTTGATCCAGATACTGCAGCACCTTGCGATGGCCTACCCTCCTATCTGAGCCACGAAAACCCATTCGAGTTACTAACTCCCTTGAACGATGGAAATACAGCCACTAATGGACCTGATCACCCATCTTCTTGTTCTGTACCTTCACACAATTACATAGTTATACCCCATAATAGTGACCACCTTGACTTGATTACTGTACACTATGATAGCTAGCTGGTTCAGGCCTGTCAGGCAGTTATTGGTATAATAGTAGTCTAGCTAAACATATTGAACAAATGCATAATAATGCCCAGGCTAGATGAGTTCTACAATAGCAGTAATTATACATGCTAGACCCTGCATATATTTCTTCACATCATTATAACCAGGCCTGGCATGTATTTTTTTACAGAATTATAACCAGGCCTGGTATGTATTCCTTTACATGATTATAGCTAGGCTAGAGGTCTTTGGGGCTGGCTTGGCATATGTTCTGGAGCATGGATATAACAATTCTCAATAGGAATAGAGGATGAATTTGGTCTTATTACACTGTTTTTACTAGGTTAGTAGCAGACAGGCTTATATGATAGTAGAGTTCGAGTTGGCATTGATTTTAGAATCAGAGGATACAAATTGAATAGCAAGAACTTGGCTTACTATAGTAACTATTTTAAAGAATAAGGCACTTTTTATTCTACAACATGTAGCAGAATAGAAGCAGGCTAGCAGCTAATGGCCTGAACGTAAAAATTGTCTTGCATTGGGTGGTGCACCCTCTACAATGGCAAGATTTGTCATGTAGTAGGTTGTGTTCCTCTCCCTAAAGATCCCAAGAGCATGTAAGAGCTACATAGATATCTAGAATTGGTATAGTGTATTCCCACAATCTATGGGAAAATAGGGCACTGTAGGATACAGGAGTAATATGAGGGTAGATATGGCAGGTGCATTGGTAGAAATGTGTGGGATACCTAGAATGGGTATGATAGTATACCAAATGCCCCATGTGGGGCAATAAATAGGCTAAAATAAAGTTTCCATAGTCACAGCGCCCAGGATAGAATATGGTGGTAGACATCATGCAGCAGAGATAAGCGGGCAGACATTGTGTGGGCAAAGCAGGTAAACATTAGGCAGGCAAGATAGGTCTGCGACCTAGCAGATGCATATGCGATACATAGTGTCCTATTCAGCAAAATAGTAACTAGCAAGTCATAAATTGTCTGATGGGTTTGAAATGCCTGGTGAAAACATTTCAGATACCATCAGACACCTTTCAGATCTTTTCAAAAATCAGACACATTAGATGGTCAGATCTTAGACATGCAAAAGCCCCTGTAGACATCTTCCAAAATACCACTTACCTTGCAGTTGGATGGCCCACAGTGAGTGAAAAGAGCTTGAACATCATCCACAAATGTTTTCAGATCCCAAAATGGATGCATAGCTGCTGGTGTCATCACCAACCCTCACCTCAATGCCAACGCTGCTCCCGGGGTTGTGTGGCCTTTTGCATCTTATGCTCATGCAATGCAGGACTTGTGAGTACTAGAGATACCGCTGAAGATCAAGAGAGTCCTTTTGGCTCAGATCAATGGCACTACCACTGCTTGCCAGCTCCTGTTAAGTCTTCGCATTCTCCGGGCTCCTCGTCACCTGAGGGCATCATAAAATCCCACTTTTAAACATTTGGAAAATTACTCATGAACAGTACAGTACAGAATGTACGGAAAGTCACACCACTCAGTTGATATGCTGCCTACACCTTCATTGCACTATTCTATAACTTCACTCTGTCTTCCTGTCGCATGTTCACCGGTGCCATTATCCGCCTTTATGTAACCTCGGGTAGTCCTCTCCTTGGGATCGACTTCAAATTCACAGCTGCAAGTGAAACATTTCGCTTCTCAGCTACACAGTGGCAATAATCCTAGATGGCATCTGAACCCCTCTTTCCCACCCAGGCTTGAAGAGCTAGAAGATATGGTCCTCAAGGTCAAGTCTTTGAGCACCTTGACGCGGATCGCATAATAGCCCTTTGCCCTAAATGTCAGACTGAGGTTCCGAGTCAGCAGTTTGAGCCATGCCCCAGGAGTACTCAGTATGACTTCCTGCATCTTGATCCCCTGTGACCAGCGGTCTCATAGGCAGGAATCGTCCCAGGTAACTCCACAAGTGTAGAAGTCAGATGCTCGATCGGCTTGCCCACTGGCAGAAGGGCCAGGGAGATGTCTGCCCATTGGCACATCACCCTCCATGGTCAGCAACAGCCCATTGTGTTTATAGGTATTGCTAGTATTTGATGGTAACTGTGCACATGTCATGGCACAGCGTAAGGCAGTTGGTGTTCAGGTGAGCCTGGTCTGAGCCTGGCAATGGGCAGGGTACCTAGGGAGGATAGGGCATTGCAAGTCATCCTCAGCAGCACCAAGTTGATTTTTCTGGGGGACTGGCAGCAGGCAACCTCGAGTTCTCCATGTACTGTGTCGAGGTGGAAGAGATAGACGGTCTGGAGGTAGTGATGGTTGATCACCACAGGCAAAACAGAGAGGAAGTCAAAGTCACGTGCAGGTAGCTACCTTAGTTTTTTGATGGTTGTGCGTTTGAGCAGACGCAGATGGGTATGTATGGCTGTACCATGCCCGTGTGATGCTAGGCATGATTTTTCCCACTAGGGGGGTACAGAGGATGTTTCTTAGCATGGACAGGCCAGCGGCCATCGTTTTCTGTTGGGAAGATATATGGGCAGGAGCAATGTGGATGGGAGAGAGGGTGGGCATGACACCGGCATGACCTGCAGGCAAGATAAGTGGGCAAGACCGGCAAGAAAGAGTGGTGGGCAAGAGTGGTGGGTGGTCTTGGCTACATATGGCTACACTATGCCCACATGATGCTAGGTGTAATTTGGGGAGCCAGAAAGGTATAGAGGATGTTTTGGTCATCATTTTCTGTTGGAAAGGTATATAGATAGTAGCAATGTAGATGGGAGAGAGGGTGGGCAGGGCACCAGCATAACCTATGGGCAAGGCTAGCGGGCAAGAGTGGTGGGCAAGAGCGGCAGGCGACCTTGTCTATTGCATGCCAGGTGCATCACAGCGGGAGGTTTAATAAGCACATTAATGGCATATATTATTTACCCCCTCTGTATATCACAAGAATCGTTTTCTGTATGTGCAATGTCCAGGTTGACATAGTGCAGGGGAGAGGGTGGGCTGATTTGGTACAGGAGCAGTTGGCGGATGGGCACCAGGGCCGGATGCCACTGAGAACAAGGTGGTGTTCCTGAAATAAATACCTGGCGTGTGAAACACAGTGCTGGAAACAAAGAATGGGTGCCAGGGGGAATAGTTAGGGGTACTTGTGTCCACGCAAAATACGATACCACAAATGTGGACAATTTGGCAGACTACAAGCATGGCAGATGCCGAGCAGCAGAAAGGTGTAAATGGTGCTTCGAACAGCAATCATACCTAGCAAGGTAGGTCAGGAATTTGCCATAGAGGTGGACATGGCCACTGATATTGCAAGGATGCATACAAGATTGGGGTCTATGATGCCCAAGAGAAACAGCCTTTGCGACACCATTACACCACAATCGTGGAAGATGAAAACCAAACTGAGGAGACTTTGGAACGAATGAGGGATTTGGACACTGTTTCCCGATAGCTCGCAGCATTGAGATGCCCCATTCCACTCCATTCGCTGCTCTAATTCTTCCCCTGCCCAGCACAATGGTAGTGTCACATGAAGGGGGAACACAGTGCCTCCAAATACAGTGGTTCACCGGCCCCATACCTGCAGCTCCGCTTGGTGGAGCCTGAAGAGCAAATGCCAGCAGGACTATCAGTAACAGATGCGGTCTGTTTAAGTACCAAAATTCATGTCTGCACCTACTGCACTTTGATCCGCTGTACCGATGCAACTAGGGTACAAGCAGTCTTAGGTGAAGAGAATGCCATTCCAAGTGGGGAAGGAGCTGCCTCCAATAATCATCAAGGTGCTGTTCAAGTTGTAAAGTTGTAATTTTGGCTGTCTTTAGCCACCTATACCCTCCAAAAGGAGTTACTGCACTGAGTCTGGAATACATGCTAACTGTGGAAGCTGGTAAATTAGGTTTATTGCATCCCCTTCATTTCCTGCCTTATCTGTGTACCTAAAAAAATCCAACCTGTTACAGTTCTTAGTCAATCTTCCTGATTTCTGACAGCTCCAGCCTGCAGTCTCCTCCTTTGATCCCTCACAAAGGACACAGCCCACTATGTAATTCCTCTCACGCTGAATGCCGCCCTTTCCTTTTCAATAGTCCTCTTCAAGCTTCTTCAAGTAAGGCAGCCCCGATAGTTTGACATTACCTATGCTCTTATTCCCAGAAGTGAGCACGGCAAGAGCAGCAGACCAACTACTTCGAGAGCAAAGAGGACAGCTCCAAAATTGTATTATTCCATGTTCTCATCCATAGTGACCAAAATTATCCAAACATACTATCAGCAGTCTCTACTAAAACTTGGTTGTAGGTGACCCATGATGTGGTAACCCGGACATTGTACATATTTTTCAATGACTTCATAGCCTCGATCACCTGCTCGAGCCCTGCGATCTCGCTATCCAAGCGATGCACTTGCTGGGCACCTTCAAATTGCACGTTGTGCATGAGCTCAAAGATCTGGCAATCAAGGTGGTATGAGGTCAGACAATGGTGGCAGATGACAGGTGGAGCCCCAGTCTGGGACTCATGCGGAGGATCATCCAGTACTGGAGCCTCTGGGCAGAAAGGCGAGGCCGATGCAACTGAGAGGGATTGGGTGGGAGCGAGACAGTTTTGTTCCACTAGAGTTTCCATCTGTGTTCGCCCCAGCACTTCATTACTACCACCTTCAAAGTGCGGGCCTGTGGTCGAATCTTCACGACTGTTAGCCAAAAATGCAGAGGATTATATATATGTACATACTGTCATTGCTGGAATGAGACTTAGGGACATTGGGAGCAGCTCCGTGTCACCTGAAAGGTGCAGGAGCAGGCAAAGAGCCGATCGTGCGCTGAGCGTATTGTGTTTCTCCCAATACCAACCGCTCACAATCACCTTGGGCTGTATGTAGTGTGGATGGGGCTACGCTCAATAGAGGAAGGATGGAATCACTGCGGTGTAGTGGTGCGGACAGCAGTCATTGGGGCATTGGATTTCATGGAGAGGAATTGGCACTGATATTGCCCTCATTTATGGGAGGATCATGCTGCAGGGGTCATAAGTGAACATTGAGATAGTAGGTGATCTCGACAAACATACATGGTCCATGTTTGCCTGCCCTATGAGGGACAGGGTCTGCCTTGGCCCTGAAGGTCCATCTGCAGGGACTTCAGTCAGCCC
>BACB01002615.1:0-17804 GCA_000338015.2 Ganoderma multipileum BCRC 37180
ACTCTGGTTGAAACTGGTGCCATCTGATAAGGTGTTGAACGCCTTGTTAAGCTAATCCAGGCCAGTGAAGGGATTATTGTGGAATATGCCTACCTGCATCGCCCATATTTTCTAGGAGGAATCTGTGGGCGGCATAACTGGAAAAGCAGGGTGACTCATAAAAGGGGATGTAGGTTGTTTCAGCGATATGTTTGGGGCTGTGGAGGCCGTGGTATTGCTCTGATTGTGCAGTGTGGGAGAACCAACAATGCCCCTGGATGGCAGCAACATTGATGGGTGAACCGGTCTCTGGGAAGGGTATGGCTTCTGAGACAGCGGTATAGAGAGCTCAGGAAGGTTTGTGAAGGGATCAATGATGTTATTACGGGCAACTGGGATAGTTTTTCCAGCAAGCATCCCAGCAGTTGCTGCTGCAGTCAACAGCTCTGTCTTCAGCATCTCAAAACAAGCGAAAGGGTCCACTAAGGGCACAGAGCTGCTAGATATTGCGGGGAAGGTTCGCTGGGGAGGAGCATTGTACGCTGTTGGTGGTAGCGGGCCAAGATTGCGAAACCCCATGAAGGGATTTAAGTCATCATGTTGTGCAGTGATGATGGAGTCTTAACCTGCTGCCTGAGAAGTGGGCACAGCAGCCATTGACGGCTTGATCATTAGCTCGCACAGCCCAGCAAACGGATCCAGTGGGTATATGGTGCACGCGGGTGGGAAAGGCTAAAGGTGGTGTAGAAAAGTGATAGGACCCGGTGCCAGTGGTTGCACGCGAAGCTCATCAAGTCCAGCAAAAGAATTGGTAATGTGGACAGGTGCGATGGGAGCACTTGATAGAGATAGAGACTGAACTGATAGAGCAGTTGTTGATGATACTGCAAGGAGCTCGGACAGCCCTGCCCAGGGGTCGCCAGTGCAAGGGCCCATAGATGGCGCATCCAGTAGAGCAAAGGTACCACTAGCCCCAGGGATGGCAAGGGAAGAATTTCCTTCATCTCTGAATGTCGTGAACTCCAGGATGGCAAACATAACCTGAAGCTGTGTTACACATAGGGTGATAATCAGCAAACATTTCTAGAGCCCAAAAGTATTATCAAACCTTCTTGCGATGCATTGGTTTCTTCAGACTATGCCTCAGGGTAGTCGCCTATAAGAATGCGGTTCAGTGGAGCTATTCATTGCTCACATGAAAGAGAAAAATGCTTACAATTTCAAGGGGGAGGCGGGTTACCTGCAGTTGCGTGGCAGAACATGCCACGATTGACAAGTCCCATGACATGTGCCTTCCATGGCCCTGTGATATCCACGTGCTTGATGGTGATCACGTGAGAGCATCAACCAGTAGTCGTCTGCTGACGGTGGCAGGCAGGAACGTGTGTCACTTTGTACCTTTCTGCTGACTGCTGCCTGCGAATTCTCACTAGCCTTTTGACACTTTGAACCCGCCTCCATGTCTTCGATGACTCCTACTGATTTGAACACTCTCCTCGAGCTGTTTGGGTCCCTCCAAAGCGCTTGGTCCATCCACCTGCAAGTCTTTTCGGAGCACTACCAGAGTTGGGCCATGTCATTTGCGGCCAACATGAATCATTTAATACAGGCATGCAATCAAGTACCCCTGGAGGGGTCTTCCATTCCTGTCCCCAACTTTGTGCTTGCCATTTTCTAGGAGCTGTTTGCCTATTACAAGCAAAACCATCCCCTCAATGCAGACAACATGCACCCAGATGGCGACTACCCGGAGTGCAGAAGATTTCAAGCTAACATTTCATATTCATTTGCCTATCAGGCTGATGGATGGTGGAATCGGTTTGGTACGTATGCTCCCTATGGTGTATGTCTGCTCGCTGATTTGCACCTGGGCCTCAGCTTCCCTTTTGGATGACGTATTGATAATGCCCCAAGACCATGTGCCCAATTGGACTGATTTCTCGGACATCAGTGCTACATCTAGTGGAGGGTTGGTGCCAGGCGATGTACTGCCCGCTGTGGCTAATGAACCCACGCGCCATGTCAGAAAGGTCTATCCAGGTAATGAACTATGTTTGCACATTGCTGACCCTATCTGCTGCACCAGAAGATGACTATAGGAGCAGCACCTGGTGGCCAAATGGAGGAGGGAAGCCCTCTGACCGACATAGAAGAAGGTGACACACTGGGTATCAAACGCCATCTCTGTTCACAGAATGGGACTCAAGCTGGCGCACCCACATCAGCATTGGCAAAGAGGACAGCCCTATCGATGTCACCTGCAAAGGCCACTCCCCAGCAGGCCCTGTGGGTGAGTCTTGATCCGGTCACCCCCCAGACTCCTCCCTCCATCTCCAACAATGCAGGAAAGGATACCATCACTGACATGGCATGCAGTCTTCTCACAGATGCCTGGGACTTTAAACAAAACATGGTGTCTGATCGATGGGCTCCTTCAGTATGTGCTGCATGTTTGAATCTCCCAACCAATACTGAACGTTTACAGCTGCATCTATGTTCAAATTGCATGCAATGTGGTGCAACATGCCAGATCAACCTTGCCCATGGCACATCCTGCAATTTTTGCATACGGTATCATCGCAGCTGCGATCTCTCCCCCACCACCGAACAGTATTCTCAGGCGATAGATCGCACATGGGTTCTGCTAGACTGGCTGTGCAAGCCTACTAGATTAGTGCCCTCCAAGCGTGCCAAGAAGACTGTTAAGGTTCTAGCCTGGTTTAAAATGGCTTTGAAGGATGCTGGGATGACTTATACAAAGCTCAGAAAGGACGTGGAGTCGAAAATCGCCATGGTCAACCCATTGTTTTTTGGGGACAGCACCAGCGGTGGGTGCAAGAGATCATTTATTCCGCATTCTGATGCAGAGGACGAGCCAGCCCACACCCCTCTCCCTCTTCCAAAGCACTCAGGTGACATGCAACCAGCCGCAGAATTTTCCCGGTCCATGAATAAAGGCAATGCTGCTTCTTTCTTCCGCTTTACGTGTCCTGGACGTGGCACACAACAAACATCATGGGCCCTTGACTACGACTCTGCCCAACCCAGAGATGACACTCTACTGCCTTGCAAAGAGCATGATAAAGAGAAGGGGCATAAACGATCAGACCATGATGATGGTGAGTTCTGCGGTCCTGATGGAGGATTTTGCCCACCCACAGCGCTTACATCACCACCTGTAGGTGCTCCAATCCAGAAGAGGGCTCGAAAGAGCCAGAGTAACACCCCACATCCAGACACATCCACTAGCAGGCATAACAGGAATGCGAATGGAGACATAGGTGCAAAGAACTGTGATTACGGGGTAAGCACCCGTGAATCTTGCTCTGCTGTGGCCTGACCCCATCATTCTCAAGAGACGGCCACACCCGAGCCATCTGAGCAAAGCGATGACTTCAGAGTCTACCCTGGTGTAGAGAGCGAGGATGAAGCTTCTGGTGCTCCCCAGTCATGTATTCCCGAGCCGACGACCACTGCTTTGCTAGCCCTTTCTTCTCCTGCAGTATCCTCTGCACCCCCACCAGCAGGTCCACTGACCGTAAAATTTACACCGCCTAATGATCCCAGTATGTTCTGCGGTTTCTCCCTGTATATATAGTTCTAACTCTATCTACATCACCTGCAGATATTCCCACTGTCGAGGCCATCCTTGATGCCAACAATAGCGGGATGGAGTGCATGGTCCCCAGGATGCTGCAAAGCACACGTACCAAGCACAGGTTTTGGAGGCTTGTCAACAAAGAGGCATATTATGACACCCTCGTCCAACCGCCTTCATTTAGCAAGGACAGTCCAGCTATGGAATATCAAATTTCGCTCCTTCCCAATAGGCCAATTGACACAGAGTTGAGCGTCAATTTCGAGTGGGAGACTGGTGAGGTTCTAGGTCCCAAGGTATCGCTTGGGACCCCGGCACCTTGGGATTGTACAGCCCCGTATCCCTATCCCCTGAACCCACCTGGTGGCCGTCCATTCCTGCTATCGCACCCGAAAACCACATGAGTTAATGTGCTGCTATCTCGAGGCCTACTAAATATCGACTATGCTTCCTCCTCTGCTACATCTGACCTATTATCATCCAAGCCCACAGCATCTTCCTTGCGCAAATTTTGCAGTGTGCCACCCATGCAAAAGCATATACCACCGGAGATGATAGCAGTGAGGGATTGGGCTACAGTCATACCCAGAGCTCAGAGACCACCAGCAGTACCCTCATCTTCAAGCGTGGCACCCTCTTGGAAGCTACCTAAGTCTACTATGTCTTTGGGCATAGCACATCGTCTGCTTGTGAAGAAGCCATCATCTGCTTTGCCCACCCAGGCAGCTTCAGCAGGTGCTCCACACTGCGACCAGCCCTAAGACGCTAGTGCTGGCAATGCGGGAAACACCTTATCTGTCCCATTATCCACAATGCTGCCATCTATAATGCCGTCCTCCACACAGCTATCCTCCACAAACCCATCCCAGGCCCAAGCGCAGGCCAAATCTCAGCCCTCCATTGCCCAAACCTGGCTCACTTCCGCCCACCTCCGTGTGGCTGAGATCAAGCCTGAGATTTGGGGTATTGAGACCGGAGCCTTGTACCTCACCCTGGTGGACTGCATCAACTACGACATTGTCATGCTTAGCATGGAGGCCAACATTCTGTGGGATGTGATACTGCTAGTCGGTCATGAGGGCACACGTGCCTGTTGGAGGCTCAAGGACCTCAAGCAGACATTGCAGGAGTGGTCTGAGAAGCTAGATTAAAGCCTCCAGCACACAAGGGAGGTACTAGACAGTTTACAGCAGGTAGTGGAGAGGAGGCAGTGCAAGACCGAACATCAAGCTGCACACCTTTGTACAATCGAAGATTACTTGCATTCGCATGATCCGATTACTTGCATTTGCATGATCCGATTGGGTTTCCACTTTCCACTGAACATGACACCGAGGATGGTGATGAAGGTTTGTTGCTTCTGGCTTTTGCATGTTCATTGGTTCATTTGGCTGATGCACACCCCGGTCATAGCTGTTGATAATGAGAGCATCACTGGCTCATCGTCTGCTACCTCTGATGGTAATGGCAAACAGCACGCCCATATGGATGCTGAGAATGAGATGGAGGCCAATGAAGATGTCAATGAGCTTGAGCAGGACAATGAGTCCCAGGCGCAGGAGCCTGCAGTTGATAGTAGCAAGGTTTGTGCAGGCAAAGACACGGGCAAAGATTCTGGGATGAATCCATCATGGGCCTCATTGGACGCAGCTTGTATGGCTACAGCCGCTGAACCTGGTACGTGCCACGCAACTGGTGTATGTTGTATTTCTAATCTGTATATGCCTCAAGCAGATGAAATCCAAGAACCCATTGCTGAACAAGCAGCAGACGGCACTGCTGTACAGCCCGTGGCACTGGACCCTCAATCCAGTCCAGCAGATGCAACAATAGCCCATATTGAACTCCCTCTCGCTCTCGATGTCCAACCTGATCAATTTCATCAGCCTCAGTGCATTCCCTCTCCTCCTGTACCAGAACCCGAAGGGCCAAGCGTTGACAACCAAGGCCAAGCATTGGTCGTCAGGATGCCCTCTGCCTCTGTGGTCTCTGCTACAACTACTGTAGATATTCTATTGCCTCATTCCCCCTGCAACGATAGTGCTCCATCGCCATCAGCCTCCATGATCTGCTTGGCATCAATAGAATGTGCAGCAACAGGGGACAAATGGGAAGTTGTGCCCCCACATATGGAAGAAGGATCGGGGCTTGTAACTCCTGGACCAACTGGGCCCATCAACCACAAATAGCCTATGGGGGAGAGAGATGTGACAACAGTATAGCTAATCTATGTGCGGTATTAGGCCTGTTACTATGGATGCAATGTCCATGGATGTCGCTTGGATTCTTGGATGTGGCTTGGGAGAAATGATTGGGGAGACTCAGTTTACGGGGTGCTATCTGCCATGTTCTTTATGATATGTTGCTTTTAATGTCCACAATAATGAAATTCTTGTTCTCTTGTAATGCGTTCCCAAGTGCCACACTCCAGGCATTGGCCTGATTTGATCTCCATGCGGAGAGCAAAAGCGGGCAAATCGAAGAGCAAAAAGCGGGCAAATTGACACTGCTACTTTGCCAACCCCCAGCATTCTGCGAAATGATACAACATTTGGCTGGCAGTGCAGAAGATTGACATGCAGTGTAAGAGCTTGTTAGCTAGTCCGTTTTGTGGCTTAGACTTGCAATCACTTTGACTGCTGGCCTGAAACACATACAAGCCAGCATAGTCCAGTGAGCAGATTCATTTACGCAGGTAAATATGGGCTACAGCTACAATTAACTGCGTGAGTTCTCGCCTGTGTTGCTTCAATACACACGCAAAATTGCAGGGGTCATATGCAGGCATCTTGGATTGCACGTACTACTGACCAACTACTCCTGACTCTATGCAGTGTGTGAATGGCAAATAGAATGCTTAGGGAATTCACAAATAAGCAAGCCTTGCCATGCCATCAACTATGTGGAAATCCTCCTCGGATCATATGGTGGTCTAGCTGTAGTGCAGTGTTGCCATTTCATCGCCCATGCAGGCGACCCACCCGAAGACACCCACACCACCTGCATGGACAGGATTACACTACCATCCGACAGGCAGCAACTTTACCTTCCCAAACAACCAACTAGCATCAAAACCCCATAATTTAGGACGCATATATGTGCATGTTTGGAGCAATCAGTTTACTGTGTGGTATAATCTTCAGCCGCCGTTCAAGCCCACTACATGTCGGCAATGCCTGTACCTGCCCGCACCAACCACTTCCTAGTCCCAATGCTAGATAGCACACCCCTGCGGCTTACTCCATTCTATCTCCCCAGCACTAGCGATAGGGAGCTGTTTTGCATTTATCAATGGTGTGAAGGCCAACCTGCGGGCATATATCTTGAAGTAAACATATTCTGCCTGCCACCCTTGCCCGCATGCTTGCCCCGCATCCCAGAGTGCCCTGAAACCAGCACGTGGTGTATATAGCTCCCAATATGCACCATACCATAGTTTTCAGCTATGTGTGCATGTCTAACAGATCTGGGAATATGACTTTAACTTTAGACAATCATCATCGTGAATCCCCTAAAAGGTAGGTTACCATCAGTGCACACCTGGGCAAGGACTGTGCAGGTATTACGAAATGTGAGCACTTATGCCATGTGCAATGCGGTCCCGGGAACAGCAACAATATGGTATTTGGCATACAATTCTACTATACCATGCAATACCACAACCACATGCTGTTTGCCCTCAACGAAGCTATCACTGTTTGCACCCTTTTACTAGCGACCCACCACTAGCATGAAGCGACCAGTTTTCTGGATGAGAACAAGAGCAAGGTGAGGTAGTTGCCCTCTTACCGTTGTCTTCTTTGCTTGTGTGTGCGATCAGACCTTCGCACTGGGCCAGGCTTGGGTTGCACTTGCATCGAGGGGGGCAGGCTATCTTGTTTAGCAGCAAGGCGGTTAGCTCCTCTGAGGTGACGCTTGAGGTGGTCGGCGATGGTGCTGTTGATGAGGATGATGGGAACAGGAGTCCGGTGCCCTCTTTCTGAGTTCGCATGCACCAGTGCCAGACCTTCTGAAATCGACCGCGGCCCATCATACTGACTACTGCTGCCAGGGCCAACTGTGTTTTCAACCTCAATGACTGTCTGTGCGATCCCCCTGGTAGCATATGATCTGCACTCCCCGAGTAAGAAGAAGGAGCGGGCAGGGATGCCTGGCGGACCACACTTCTAGTAAGTCTTCGAACTGCCCATCATGACAGGCAATCCAGATGATGCACCGTCAGCATCATGCAGCTTTGGTATGGGAATGGACTCCATGGCAGCAACACTCTGTTTGGTGGCAAGGGCTTTTGCTGGAATACCTGGGAGACTGGCGCGATGTGGTCAAATGGCTGCATGCTGCACATTCCCCAATCATGGTCATTCCAGGTTGTGGAGATTAGCGTCAGCCCTGTGACCCTGCCCACTCTTGCACTGTCCATCGACAGCAGGTCTTGATTGAGTTTTCGACTTTGGGCCACTGGCAGGATAGATTGCAGTGTTCGGAATGGGGGGATGATAGGTGCAGGCGAGAACATGCTCCAAGCAGCCAATGAGGTCGCATTGGAAGTCGGCTGGGCTTTCCTTTATGTACACTGGCCAATCAAAAGGAGGATCCTTGCCATCAGGCATAGAATTGTGGATATGAATGTCCTGGATCGCTAGCCCGACCATGAGCAGCCAGTGTTGGACATCACTTGCAGAGGAGTTATCTTTCAGTGCAGCAGCATCGATCCAACCAAGGAACCTGTTCCACAACTCCATCTAAGCGTGGACCTTGGCTAGGAGGGCAACGGACTGGTAATCCCAATTCGCCCAATTGCCGATAGGGAAGTCCTTGAATGATGCCCGCCAGACAAGCTGTAAGGCCATTCAATGCTAGAACAAGTGCGTGGGGCAGAGGTGAGATGCATACCATGAATCTCCAACCTGCCAGAACCTTATAATAAATGACTTCGCCCGCTAGAGCCTATAGGTAGGGGAAGACACATTCCACGATGTGCCCAACCCACGACAGAGGCTGACAGGTGGCCTTCACTACGAGTGCTGCATTCAGTTCCATAGGGATAAGAGGGGCATCATCGATGGACCAGAGATTACTGGATAGTGCCCCAACGGGTGCTGCCTCATTCCCTATGGGTGCAATGCTATCGTCTGAGTCCCCGGCCTCACCGGCAAAGCACTGAGCACCATCAGGTTTCAATCGTGATGGACCTGGTGCATTATCCTGCTTTTTATCTCTGTAGTCATCTCCAAACAGGCTACCCGTGGCACCAAAATCAAACTTGTTGGCAGACCCGTTGCTTTCTAGTGGTGGGTCGGAAGGCACCTCTTCATTGTCCGATGACATATTGGAGTCAGTATCGTTTCCAGCCTGCCCCTTGCCTTTGTCAGTCAGATTTCATCCTACCATATTCCCAGCCTATATGTTAGTAATTTGGAAAAGATTAGCTAGTCATCAGGCACTTGTGGATGATGACACGAACCTTAGAGCGCTGGTTGCCCGCTGTGGGGTTGCCCGCAATGTTCTTCCGACCACCTGCCGGCTGAGGCAGAGTGGGAGTGGTATCACCAGCCTGGTGAGGTGAGCCCATGTTGGTGCCACCTTGCATAGCGTTTGCTTCCGTGTAGATGCGGTCAACATGCCAGGGATTGCTCTGCAGTGCCCCTGTTGTGCACTGCTTTTTGCTGGGTGCCACGCGCTTCTTCTCGACAGGTGGGCCATCATACTTGGTGTCAAAGTACTCTTCGGTCTCAGTGTTGTACCACTTTTTGAAGTGAAACCATTCCTCGGGGTCATCAAGAGCTTGAAGGCCGCAAATATGCTACCATACAGGTATGAGGAGAGCATCGACCAGTTTAGAGGGGTTGTGAATGACGACACCAGGCTTGAACGATCCGGGGGCCAGAAACTTCTCAATGTTTGGTGTAAACACGGTCCATGGAACTGGAACTTCCACAGTACTGCATGCAAGCACTACTTCCATGAGTGATGCAAGTAATATTTATTCAAAGGCACATACCATAGTGCACATTGAAAATTTTCTGCAAGACCTGCTGTCTCTCTGAACCGAGGCTGAAGTCATCATATGGGGGAAGAATTGGATCCCCCTCAGGATAGAATTGAAGGTTGAAGGGAGCAGGATTGGTGTGCGTCCTCGGGAGGATAGCATTGTCTGCATCGAGCGACTCATTCGGTAAGAGAACAGGCCAACAGAAGCGAATAAAACTGTTGGAAAAGTCACGCTGCCATGTGGGATACACCTTTGTGAATACCAGATTCTTCTTGTCTTGATGGTGCCAGGAATCGCTGATATCATAGCTAGTGTACAATGCAATCGCTGTTAGTAGGGGCACAAAAATATGCAACTGGACTACTCACGATGTCTCCACAACTCTCCCATTTGCATCCACATGGCAGAACGTAATTTGCACCATGATGTTTGCCTGGTCCCATAGCAAATTGATAAAGGAGTCGATCCAACCAGGCAGTCATTTCTCCACCACCCTATGCCAGGTGGTCAGCACAAGAAGGGTGTTAGGCAACAGAAATGGCCCACTCTAACTTAGCCATGGGATCCGGACCCTTAGTGGTCCAGTGATCCGCTTCATCAGTGAACTCCTGTTGCTCCTCCCTGGAGAGTTCCTTCTATACCTGTGTGTGGGCCTTGTTGAGTGTGGCAATGGGTGCCATATTCTTCCTGGCTTCCTGCGCGTGCTTCAGCAACTGGGCTTGTCTCTTCGAAATGGTCTTGCCCTTGTGCTCATTGAAGACCTGGCGAGCAGTCCACGCAGTCTTTAGAAAGCTCAGAAGGGGGGACTGGCTATGTGCTGCATGGTTCAAAAACCACTGGTTGACCTTCTGGAGATATAGTACAGAAAGTTTTAGTCCTAGCCCAACACATGTATGCCAAGGTATGAAAAAAATGCACACATGATGTGGAGGACCTCACGCTTCCACTTATCTTTGGTATCATCACCACAGTGGTCGAGAAATTCAGTGATTAGAGTTTCTCTCTCACGGCTGTGGTCATCCTGGGTGAGCGTCGGCCAGCAGTCGACACACGTTCTAAGTCGCTTGACCTCCCGCTTGGAAAGCTTGATTTTTCTAGTCATGCTAGGGCCAACTTGCAGGAGGTGAGGGCAGGGTGTAAATTTGAAGCACGATAGCATAGGGGAATGGGGGTTCCAATGCAGGAGGGGGGGACGTGAAAGAGGCCGATGTCAACGGTGGATGTCGGGTGCTAATGTGTTGTCCATTTCCATTCCTATATCAAACAATCACTGCAGAGCCATAGTACAACATGGTACGCTGTTACTTAAGTAGGTGTCTACAATCTCACATCTACCTGTACTGCGTGCCTGCATGGCAAGATTTAGCAGACAAGTTTGCAAGTCTCCATTAATGAAGTCTGCAGGTGGTGGGAGATTTTGGTCCTGCATGGCTTGCGGTCAGCATTGGTAGCACTGTTTCGACTGCCAGGCATTGGCACCTTACCCAGCATCCACTGGGCACTCAGATAGACTATATAGCCATATTGGCTATCTACGCTTTACACATTCAAAGAGCGAGCTTCATTTCTGTGAAAGATTGGACTCTTCATACCCAGAGTACCGCACATCACTGGCTAGAGCTATTCGATCTATATGACGGGTGCAGTTGAAAGTACTCCAATCATGGCAAGTAAAAGGTGGGATAACCGCATCATGGTGTGAGTCCAAGGACTACAAGTATATGGTATCCTGCCAATGGGACACCAGGTATATAAGATGTGGAACAAAGGCTCATAACAAGGTATAGTACAGTTCTTGGAGTGGTAGAGGAAACTCACGGTTCTGCTGTCCGTTTTGGGACTGCCACAGGACTCGGGACACTGATGAAACATTGGATGCCTTTTTTGCACTCCGGATTAATGCATACTGCACTCATGATGCGCTCTGCATCCACACTACATCCCTCGGTGTCCTTGACAGATTTTAGATTCTAAGCGGTCTAACATTTCAGACCACCCGTACTGATGCATACATAAAATTGTACTCAATATGTACTTCAATGCTGATATTCGGACCTCAGGAGCGTAAGTGCCCCAAAAATCATTTGACATAGAACAAAACCATTTCTTCATCGAACGTAAATAAAACAGGCAGGAGTAATTCCACTACTATCTAACTCAGTAATGCGCAGCAGAAATGCGTCCATCTACTTATACAGCGCATTTGCCCGCTAGACAGTCCAACAGATTCGATACCTGACATCTCTAACCTGAGGACTAGGGGACCCAACATTTGCCAATAACCTCTCCCAGCTGTGCACATCCACTGCAATTTCTGGGGCTCTAATGCAATATGAAGCAAGTATTTGGTCTGTCCGTAATATGGAACCATGGCTTGTTGGGAATGGCCCACTGCTCAGCTGCTGTGGCATCTACTGGGCGCCTGTAGTGTCATCGGCTGACCACACCTGCACCACGAGGCATGCCATGTCTTGCCTTCACTTGCATGACCTCGACTTCCAGGCCCGTGTCAGTGACCATCTCCATGCACTATTTGTTGGCATACTTCATGGAGAAACTGTGTGCCATGTGGCAGCAGTCCAAGGCTGCACCAAGGACACCGGTTGGATGCCTGCTTTTACAGAGGACTTATTCAAGGCCGCCACAGTGCTGGCAGCAGCAAGGCAGTACCCAGGTACTTGATTTGCCTTAACTATGCCTTATGGTCCTGTCTTCCTGATCAATGTTCCCCTTAGTTACTCTTGATTGGGACACTGAAGATCTGCGGGTGTCCCTCACCAAGAAGCTGTCAGGGTTCAATCAGAAAACTGAGAACCAGCTCCTCAATATATTCGAGCCTCTATGTTCTATTACAGACATTGTAAAGCAAAGGCTTCCTGTCTTGCACCGTCCAGCAGTGATTCTAGACTCTGTGGGCCGGATACTGGCATAGGTGTTGCCAGGGATCCTGACAGAACTGCAGTGGGTACACAGATGTCCATGACATGCATGGCCTTAAAATAGGCTAATCCATTTGGAGGCTGAGATTCTGCAGGCCACAGAATACCTGAAATCCAAGATCATCGTTGACAGTTCAAAGCTAGTGGACCTAGAATGCTTGCACGTTGGCTGGAAAACAGGGCCAGCGTTCTACCGGAAAGGTTGCGATTGGCCCTCGGGTAGCTGGCTGGCAACACCCATGGGATATGCACTCGGACATCAGGTGGGCTGCATCAGAGTTCCATTTCCATGTCTCATACTGATTATTTCTGATCATCATGAGATGGAAGCATATGATCCATCACCAAGCCCCGCTCTTTTTCAGGAAGAAGGCCAGATTTGGATGGCAGCTATGCACGAGTTGGGGGCCCTCCTATCTGCCATGCTGTATATCATACATCCTGGCCTGTACGAAGCAGGCTGTGAATCGCTGAAAAGAGCATTGGCCAACCCAAGGGCTTGGGCAGTGATTTTGGACTGGCCCACTGTCTTCAACAAAGTGCACATTATATGCAATTGACAGAGCCCATTTCACCGTGACCATTCCAGGCAGGCCACGTGGTATGACTTACTTACAACCCTTGGGACATACAGATGGGGTACTCTCGCCTTCTGAAATTTGGGGATGCAAGTAGCCTACACCCCTGGTACCATTGTGCTGATATCAGTGCTGCTTATTTATCACAGAGCTCCTAAGGTTGAGCCTGATCGAGTATGCTACTCCTGGTTTATGTCCGACAACCTCTACTGCAATCTTCACGTTCCCCCATGGACTGGATATATCGATCTTTGTATTCTTCTGAGCACTCTCCTCTGTCTTGACAATATCAACTACCAACCTCTCTCCACCATGCGTGGGCCAAAGATGAAGGCCGTTGTTCATGAAGAGGTCTCCCACCATAGAATAGTAGCCATCACAACTACACAGGGACCAAGGCTCAAGCTGCGATGTGTTGCAGCTATTGTGCTCTCGACAGATAAGCTGCCCGCTACTGCCCACCGCTGAACACCTGCGAGACTGAGCAGCAGTATATCCGAACTTCTGCATGAAAGGGGGATAGAAGATGCTGCATTTGACAGAGGCATTCAGTTCAATACGAGTGATAGCCAAAGGGGGCCTATGGTGTGCCTGATATTTTCTCTTCATCACCATTGCCCTAACATGAGAACAATCAGCAGAACTCAAATGATTACCTTCGTCTGTGGATTGAGAAGCATAGATGGGAGTTTCTTGACATCCTGTATGGTCAAAAAGCCCACAATGATACTGTGTTGTGTTGATGTGGAATGCAGGGCTACTGGCAGTGCCTTCAGTGCATCGGTTGTTCCATCTTTTGTACAACATGCTGCGAGCAATCCTATCATGAATCCCTATTTCATCGCATCGAGCAATGGACTGGAACGCATTATGTACCTGCATGGCTGCATGACATTGGTCTCCGCCTCCATCTTGGCCACGCAGGGGCTGTATGTCTGTACAGGACTGCATTGGATGGCAGAATGGCCTCTCCTCCCGTCGTATTCAACCCATTGCAGGCAGGGCCTAGAGGCATTGGCCATGGGTTGCACTCAGTGGATTTACAGGCAGCATTTGGCCTATGGACAGATGCAATGCCATCATCACCCATGTCAGGTATAGACATTCTGGAGGCATTATCATCATCCACCTCTCCCATTTCATGGACTCCATCATCACCCACAACCGTCTGCCCGCTGTTATCACCTATCCTGCTACCATCTCCCCTCTTGTTGCTACCATCTGAACCTGACAGGAAAGCCGAATATCCGGACTCTGCAATACCTGGCTCTAGCTCAATATTGCCATGCTCATTGCCACTGTTCTTTTCATCTTTGCACCAGCGATCTCCACCAGCAGGTGTTGGTACCTCAGCAACACAAGGAAGGAGGTAGAGCCTCTTGTGTTCATCTCTGCCCCTATCCTCTCTATTCCCTTCCTTTTCATTGCTACTGCCATCCTCACTGTGGATCCTATCCTCTCCTCTTCCTCCGGCCTCACCGTTGCTACCTTTATCACTATTGCCTCCATTATTGCCTCTTCCTTTCTCATCTCCCCTTCTACGGTCTTCACCACTTAAAGAATTTTTGCCCACTGCATTGCACATGAACAACATCCGGTTTCGCAGTGGTTCTGCTAAACCTGATGCTTCAGGACCAGGGCGTGTAATGCAGTGGCCAACCCGCCCATGCCTATACAACACTCATGGCCTGCAGGCTTTCGAGTCAACCATTGACAATGATGTCTTGCCAACGATAACTCAGGATAGTATGCATAGCTTTGAATATCATTTTTGAATAGTACTGAGTATTCCATGAAGCCATTTTCCATCCTGGAGTCAAGCGGGCCCTGCCCTTCAATGATGGCCCACAGGCCGATGGTAGTTTTAACTGAGACTCCTCATGCGGTAAACTATTTGCATCGACTACTGCGACTGATATCAAGGAGATAATAGAAGATGATCCTGAGGATCTTGACGTAGATGACCAAATGAACGCATTTCTAGATGATGACCCTATGACTCTCCCATGCCTCAGACAAGAGTTTACACGACCAGAATAGTCCTATGCCTCTACACCGCACGCATTCTACCACTTGGGTGGTCCATGACTTATGGTTATCATCGATGTGTCAGGTGTACATGAGCTGCCGGTCGTATTTTGCACTTGTCAAGGGGCCGATCCACCCTATATCCAGTTGCTTTGGATGGGACTCTATCCTGCTACCATCCAGAGGCCCCAGACTGCATTCACTTTCAGTGTCCTGGATGACTTTCTTCTGATGAACAAGGTCTGCAAACTTTCATGCATGACATACTATGCAAAGCTCCGGCGAGTCACAAATGATGCATGCCCATATATGGTGCTGGTATGTGCAGTCCATGCCCTCTAGTCCATACTAAGCAACATCATACCAAACTCCATTCCACAGGATCGCTACCGTGAGTTGTTGAGAGTCTCAAGGCAATAGTAAAACCTGAAGGTATGGAAAGAACATGGGGTAGGGTATGATGACCATGCAACCCCTCAGAAGGGGAGTTTAGCCATTGCTTGCCTGGCCTGCCCTCGTCCTAGCATCAATCTCCCTAATAGTTGGGAAAAGGATCCAGATCAGTAAGTCAATGCATTTTTGCATGCATAAATCTCATATCTTTGGTCATTAGGTGGAAATACATGGCGTCAGTTATTATGGATGGCAACTTCAGTGCTGAACACAAAGGGATGAAGAATCCTTGGAATAACATCTGCCTGGCTGACGGCCATACGTTCATGGTGACTGCAATGCCCTATAAAGAGCATCTAAAGACAGCCGTACAGTTTCACCAGGTAGGTGATTACTATGATATGGCAATAACAGTGTTCATCTGACACCTGTTTGAGAAACTGCAATGCCATAAGCACCATGCAGTCCTGGCAGGGAACGCCGAATGCACAACACTTGAGGCAACAGGCATTGGAGCTGCAGCATGCAGCTGGTATGGCTTCTTCCTTCTCCACTGTGTGGTCAATTTTCAAAAAGGTGAACAGTGAGTTAAGCATTGATAAATCAAGGGTAGAGTTACGGTTAACTCGGATATATTACGAAGACAAAAGAATATGGATTATTGTTTCTTTTAAACTTCCATCTTCTTCACAGGACTTCTGCTCATTTTCATGCTTTACGATGTCTGGTGTCATTACCATGTACACATGCTGTTGCACTTTGAGAAGAGCCCATCGCTATTCCTGCCTGCAAATCTCACGATACTTGGTGGCATCGGTCAGTTCCACATTCATGGCCACCGTCATGAGTGCTACCCTCGGTTCTCTCCCAACTTCATCTTCGGAGCAGGCTGGCAACTTGGGGAAGTCATTGAGAGTCTCTGGCCTGCACTGAACAAGATTTCCGATAGCACGTGAGGAATGATGACAGGACATAGGCAAGAGGTCATCGATAACCATTTCAATGACTCCAATTGGAACAAACTGATCGGACTAGGTTTGCAAAACGGTTTCCTTTGCCTTGGTGTAAAACAACGTGCTTATCTCTGTTCAGCAGGTGCACTGTCCCAGAAGTGGCGACTTGCATGCCAGGAATGCCAACCTGCCCGTGATGCTCTAGATGCCCTTACAGCGACTAGCGACCCAGCAAAGGTGAAACTCTGGTGCCTAGTGGCAGACAGAGCAGCTGTTAAACATCGCCATGATATCAAGGTGATGGACATCTACAAAGTTCAAGCCAAGAAACATAAGTGACACTGCCATAATTTTTTGCATGTACTAACATACACTCACAGTTTCCACATGTTGTCAGATTCAACTCGAGCTTTTACGCATCGAAAATTTGCAGGCGAGTAGTCACCAAGGCTCTGCCGCATGGATTGCCCTGGGATTGACAATCGAGAAGAGCCGGTACATCCTTGTGACTATGTGCAACTCCAGAAACTGATTACCAGACAGTCTACACATTGCTAGCAGAGCTCGCAAGGTCACGGCCCACGTGGCCATTGGAGATTAGCTCACGCTCGAACAGATGAGAGGAAAGCTACTGAAGGATATCAAGATGTTTCAGTGCAAAGTGTCTCAATTCCTGCCACAACATGCAATGGCTTCCGCCCTCTCTCTTCCCGCCAATTCCTCCAACCTTGGGCAGCAGTGGGACAGCCTCACCACACCAGCTAATGAGCCGCCTTCTCTACCTCCATCGCATACTAAGCGACCGGGTCCAACCATTGCTGATCTTGGTGTCTCTGGATGAGGTACTCGCAGGAGTGGACAACTCTCAGACAGTGATGATGAGGAACAGGATGGAGTGCAACCACTGTGTACATCAGGAAAAACCCTATTTACAAATCAGTTTACAATACTACTAGTTAGACCTACTTTGCTTGAATACCATCTGTTAGTAAAATAGTACTTCAGTAGATATAATTGGACAGGTTACCTATTATTTTAGCTAAAATTAGTACAAATTTCACAAAATAGCAGTATAGTAGTACTATAGTAGCATAGGGTAGAAGAAGGAAATGGACTATAGTACTCCTGAATGTTGACTTTATTACCCTAGCAGCAATATAAGCTTACTACAATAATAGTTAAGCAGGCTACAGGTAAAAAACCGGAAAAAATAAAATAGCCCACTAGCCTCACCCAGGATTGAACCCTCAACCTCTAGCTCTGCCTGCACAGCATTGTGTCCGAGCAGACACTTTTGACCACTGCACCACAGGGTCTTATATTTGGCTAGGTAGTAATTCCAAT
>BACB01002616.1:0-20769 GCA_000338015.2 Ganoderma multipileum BCRC 37180
ATAGGTAAGGAATCTGAACCTGTTGTCCTAGAACGTCTTTCAATACCCCTCCCTTCCTCTCTTGGTGCCCGTTTTTGCCATACACACGGCTTAGCTGATCTTCTCAGACAGGAGAGGGAGCTGCAGGTAGGGCAGATGAATGACACCCTCTATGGGGTTCACGTGGCAATTGGGTACAAATCTTTCCTCTATCGCAACTCTGTTTGAGCAGCAACATCGTAGCATCAAAAGCTGCGCAGCTTCGATGAGGTACATATGGCAGATGACGGGCTTCTTGAACATGTGCGGGTATACATTGCTGCCCACAAGGCTCTGGTGGCGCTATATGATCTGACCAATCTGCAGGATGCCAAGGACCTTGCACCCCTTATTACTCGATACAAGATACTTGCCAAGGGGGATCTGAAAGCGAACACAGCCATCATCGAGCAAGGCACTTGCAGCGTCTCCAAGCTGCACTTACCATGGTTTTGGACCTTGGATGTCGAAGGGGACTCAAATGGCCGAAACTGGATAGATGAGAGTAGGCTACCCACTTTTATTTTGGCACCCAGTATCATGAGGAACTGATGCACTGACCAAGTGTATTGCGTGGTATGGCTCCGGGCACATGCATGCAAGCTGCAATAGGAAGAGGAACTTACTATCATCCCGCTCGAGATGGAGCAGTCTTTACGGAGCTTCAAGCATGAAGTAGGTACCATGGTGCACCCGGGTCTCTGGCACATCACAGCCCGGGATGAAGGCTTGGGCCTCACAGCAAGCATCACAGTGGTGGTCATTGCAGGTACATGCTGAAGGAGTATATGCAACTGCACACATGTCATATATACCCTGACTGTATTAATTTGTTACTTCACTCTATCCGCTTCTCATGAGCATGCGTGGCCAAAAGGGTTATGTGGGTTTCAAGAGGCCCATGGGAGTCTTTATACCTGAAAACAACTGTAGTATCTCCAGTATATTATTGCAATGTTTGGGAAATACATGACTCGGTTTCTCCTTCTAGTACAGGCATGTGGGCCTGCCGCACAGGTCCATCACCAAGGATACCCACAGCCAGTAGCTACTACAGGAACCTGTTAAGCCACCTACCTGGGCCATACATTTGTATACAGAACAGCGTATACCTTTGTCAAAAATCACCAAAACTTTGGTAGGCCAATAAGCTCTCAGCAGGTGATGGGTAGCAGCCCAACCGCTCTGCCCGCAGGCCCTCCCCTCATGCTGCTACCTGCCCGATCCGCACCCAGCCCCTCCTCCCTTTCCCCCATGATCTCGCAATCACTGCATAGGTACCAGGACCTGATAAAAGCTGGATGGTTGGTGCCTGCTGTCCATATAGCATATGCAGACTTTCTCATCATATTGTATAGCCTACCCACCCACTGTTCGACAACTTGCAGGCAGTGGCCCAGCAGATCAAATGCACCCCCACAAGACTGCTAGAGACACAATATGTGCCAAATACCCTATACATACTGCATTGATATGTGTCAATCTTCTGCTCATCACAGTATATGGCAATGGCTGCCCTAGCTTGAATAGTCTTGCCCATGGGGCTGCAGCAGAACATGAGGTGCAGCAACTGCCGCACTATGCAAACTGTATACTACTAGGATATGTCGGAGTTGGAATAGCCCTTTTGTCGACTTTCCTCTACCATAGATTAGCACTTGTCCGCTCTGCACACTGTTCCAATGTCCTTTGGTAGAATACTGCCCTCCTCTGCTAAGTGGGCAAAAAATGGCGCCCATTTGGAGACTATGATTATCACTTACCATTGTTACAAGATTATCCAGTCGTTTTCGGAGAATGCAGATGAGCTGATGCACAGGAGGTTTAGCAATGGCCTTGGCCGGGAATTGGTACATTAACCAGTGGCAAAATTCCATCACCTGCTGACCTGTCATAGTGGATGGCTATGAGCGTGATCGGACTCATGGTCAGTGCCAAGATCAGGGGGGAGTTGCCCAAGAAGGTTTCTATGCTTGGGATTATAGGGAAACTCTTGAAGTGCACTAATTGGCATGGGATGAGTCTTTGCATCGACATCGCAAAGATCGATTGGGAGCAAATTTGCAAGTAATACAAAGACAAGGCCGAAAATGAACTTAATGTTTAAGAACTTACCGGATTGCTTGCACAGCAATGGTGGAATTGGCCCTCACTCGACGAGGCGGAGTATACTCCTACTTGATGGTGGATGAATTCCACATTCATCGTGGTATGTTAGAGTGCTGCCTGTTTACCCAGCACTCCACTGATCGCTCAGAATCTACAGCACTAGCCAATGCCAACTTGGGTATACAATGAGGTAGATGTAGGAAGCGACATTGCATTGATTGAGGCAATCACAACTGACCTTCTTAAGTCTGCCCACCAGCAGTAGGAAATAGAGGAGACATTGCACTAGCAGACCACACAGGCCTTGTCAGCCCAACTGAAGGCTGAGGAGAATTTGTGGTTAAATAGTGGTTCTGATGAGGCCAAAAATTCGCTTAGTAGCTAGGGAGCTGTAGCCTTCCCATGAGCTGGCAGGGGTTCAGGTATGTCCTGTATGAACAAACATACTAGCTATTGGCAATCTGACTTATGCATTACATGATACATAGGAATCGCAGACTCTATGAATGATACATATGCAATTGCAGTATAACAGTGCAAATATGATGCCTTCTGTCTGCTATTACTGCTCCAGATGGACAATACGCATGCTTGTATGATCTTTATCTGTGTTCCCTACTATTGACAAGTTTGTTTTCTGCCCATTTCATAATTTTCAAGCCAGCTATCATATTCTCTACCCGATTACTACCGCCTAACATTATCTGAGCCAGTTGCTCCTGCAAAACCACCCGGCCACATGGTACTTGGCACCAACTGAGACCTTTTCACCCTGAGGGCCAATTATTGGGGGTATCACCATCTGCCAGGTTAGTAGGGTGTCGCCCAGCAGTTCCCACTATGTTGCATTATGCTGGGAAGAATCTAGCTTTGGAATGTCTATCATGCATGTGTGGGCGGCCACTGCTAGACGCCAACCACCTGCAGCCTAAGGGGCTCGTTCACGGTTTCAGAAGAATAAACAGAATGCTTTTCCCGCTTACCATTAGTTGGTATATTGGGAATGAAAGGCCTCTACATGGGTTTTTGACACAGTTCTATTTGCCTTATGTTATAGAATTCATTGCCCTTCAGCGATCGCCCACAGCACAGAGTTCCTATCTAGCCTCTGACAGAGAAGATATACATATTAGGCACTTGCAAAAGATGTCCGTCAATATGACTTACCCTAATATGCACTAGAAGACTGGCTCCTGGAACATTAGCCAGGCATTCCATCCAATAGTTCTCCCAAGCCTCCAGCTCACCAACCCATTGTCCATCTCGCCCGCTGTATTTCTGCCCGCATCTCACTCTCGACAATCAAACCACTGCCCGCTATTATACGTCATGTCATGGTCCTTATTTCGCCTACTATATAGCACAGGGCCTTGCCTGTGGCTGAGTTTGTGTCCACCACCTCTATAATTACCACTGCTTGGAACCAACATTTTGCCCACTATTACAGCCTGCTCCCCCTGTTGTCCTCTAGATCATGTGCAGTTCAACCGAGCAACAGGTACATTTTTTCCACTATTCCACCCGCTGTTCCATGCACACTCCTGCCCACTGTCTCGCACATTATCCCACCTGCTGTCCCGCACATTGTCCTACCCGCCATTCTCCCCGCTACCCTATCCAAAGTCCCACTGGCTGTCGCTTCCAATATCTTATCTACTGTTGCTGTGAATATCTCACCCACTGTGCAATGGCCTGCATTTTCCAATATCCCACTGACTGCCATGCATAATATCCTGTTAACTGCCTGGAACTCATGCTTCACCCGCTGTCGTATTCAATGCCCCACCCACTGTCCCTTGCACTGACCTGTCTATAGCCTGCTCCCTCCCTTGTGCCCTTTTATACCATATAAAATCCACATTCTTGCTACGGGTATTTCTGAGTAGATATACCATTATACTGTGCGACTGTGGGTAACAACTAGCTTAGTGGCGATGATAAGATGAGCAATGTGGTTGTGTTTGGCTTTAAAGAAGCATGCAATAATTGACATAAGGGTACGCTTTTTCATACCTTGCCACCTCATACACGTTTAACCTTTCTACTAGCATGGAGCATATCACTACCACTGCCAACAAAACTGCACTGGTAATGTGGCATCCTGTGGTGGCTGGCATCCTGTATGTATTCTTTCACCATGCAGTTAGCTTTATATCTTATCTGCGATTTGTAGGTGTGTCTGGAAAAAGGTGCATGTTCAGTTTTCATTTTTCCAGGGTTTAGTCCCTACCACCAGGGGTAAGGTTGCATTTTCTAATGTTTGATAGATTCTAATTTGTCCTCAGATAATACCATTGATGTGCACCTTGCAAAAGAGGTCGCATATACCCTTCAAGAGTTACTGTCTAGGGCAGATTTGGGTATTGTAGTACACATTAACCAGAAGCAGGTGTCTATAGAGGACAGCAGTAGTCCTAAGGCACTTGCTCTGTACAAGGCACAGGCCGAGGATGTCAACAGGCTAATTGCTGCCATCCAAGATACTGAAGAGGAGTATGGGCAACCCTTGCACTGATATCTTTATATAGCCTTTTTTTATGATACCTAGGATTCTAGAAATGTTTGCCCACCAAATTATACCTAGTGCATTGTTCCTCCCAGTCTAAGTCTAAGTTGCTACTTCTGCCCGCTGTTCTGCCTGCTATTCTGCCTGCTGTTCTGCACACTGTCTCCTACACCCCGTACGCCATTTTGCCCCATCCGCTGTACTGCCTGCTGTTCTACCCGCTGTTCCACCCACTATTTTGCACACTGTCCTGTTCTGTTCACTGTCCCATATGTTGTCCTATCCTGTCTACTGTACTGTCCGTCATTCTGCCCACTGTTCTACCCAATGTCTTATACATCTCATATGCTGTCTTGTTCTGTCAGCTGCACTGCCTGCCATTCTGCCCGCTGTACTGCCTGCCGTTCTACCTGCTGTCTCATACAACGTCTCGCCCACTGTCACTTCGAATATCTCGCCCACTGGTTGCAGCTGCCCTCTCTTTTAGATCTACTGCCATTTAACCTAGCCACTGGCCTGCCATCCCCTATGGTGTTTCACCCAGAGTTTAGCCTACACTATGCAGCTACCACACCTGGAGGTGCTACAATCCATACTATATCATCTACTGATTGCATTTTCCGATGATTGACTCCCTGTACTACTCACCTTTTTGCCTGATCCTCCCAGCTGTCCTATTCTCTTTTTTACCTGCTATCTTGCCCAATACCTACCCTCTGTCTTGTTCCCTAGGGAATCTTGCCTCTATAACTTATCTGTCCACTGGCCTACTGTCTTTTAGGGACCTAAAGGATCTTGAATTGTTCATAAATGTAGACCAGCTGGATCTAATACTGTTTATAATAGTATCCACTGAGATTTAAAATAGTTATCAATGTGCATACCTGGTCTTCAGAATAGTCATAATAATGACATAGCTTAGGTTTAAAATGGCTATCAATTTTAACAGCTGGCTTTACAAATAATCAGGTAGCCCAGCTTGGTTTTAGAATGTGTATTAATGTAAACAGCTTGTCTTAGAAAATGGACATAAGCATAGACTAGCTGGTTCATAGAATCTCCATTGTTATAGACTAGCTGGGTCTAAACATGTTAATATAAGTATGTAAGCTGGTATATGAAATGGCTATTAATCTTAATAGCTGGTTTTATAATAGGCATAATAGTGGTCCCACTTGAACTTTATATTGTCATTAATGTAAACAGCTTATATCACAAATGGACATGATACTGGCCCAGCTGGTTTTTAGAATCACATTGTGATAGACTAGCTAGATCTAAACATGTTAATAAGAGTATCCAGGCTGATATCTGATATAGCCAGTAATGTTACTAGCTGGTTCTACAAATAGCCATAATACTGGCCAGCTTGGTGTACAAATACTCTTTGAAGTGTATAGCTTGTATTAAAAATGGACATAATAGTGGCTCACCTAGTATTTAGAATGTTTATTGTTATGGAGTAGCTGGATCTAAAATTGTTCATGAAAGTATGTAAGCTAATATCTTGAATGGCCATCAATGTTAGTAGCTGGTCTTAAAATTAGTAATAATTGTAAGGCAGCTTGATCTAGGAGTGTTCTTTATAGTACACAGCTTGTATTAAAAATAAAAATAATAGTAGCTTAGCTAGTCATTTTGATCCTTATTATTATAGATTGGCTGGTCTTAAAAAGGGCATAATAATGTTCTCACTTAGTTTTTGAATAGCCATCAATGTAAATAGCTGGGCTTACAATCGGTTACAACTATAGCCTAGTATCTCTTTGATTCCAGCTATTTGTACCTGTCCAATTTTAGATATTTGTGCCTATCCAATTTCTTTAAAAATCTGATTCCATGTTTTTGTGCCTGATTCTGGATATTTGCACCCATTCAATTTGAAATATTTGTGCCTGTCTATGCCTGTCCAATTTGTGCCTGTCCAATTTATGCCTGTCCAATTCTAGATATTTGTACCTCTCTAATTTGTGCCTATCTAATTCTAGATATTTGTACCTGTCTGAGTTTAGATATTTGTACCTATCCAGTTTGTGCCTATCCAATTCTAGGTATTTGTACCTGTCCGATTCTAGATATTTGTGCCTGTCCAATTCCTCTGAGAATTGAATTCTATTTATACCTGATTTCAACCCATTCAATTTAAGATATTTGTGCCTGGCTGATTTGTGCCTGTCCAATTCCTCTGAGAATCAGATTCTATATATTTATGCCTAATTCTGGGTATTTGTACCTGTTTAATTTGAGATATTTGTATATGTCCAATTCTAGGTATTTGTGCCTGTCCGATTTCTCCGAAAATCCACTTTTTCGTGTCTGTGCCTGTCTAATTCTAGGTATTTGTATCTGCCCAATTTTAGGTATTTGTGTCTGTTCAATTTCTTTGAGAATCTAATTTCTAGTATTTGTACCTGTTATAGTTATTATAATGGAAAGCTGTTACAAATGATATGTACTATAGTAGTTTAGCCTGACTTTAAAATAGCTATAATAGTGAGCAGCTGCTAAAAATAATATGCACTATCATAGCTCAGCTTATTTTAAAATATCTATTATAGTAGACTAGCCTGCCTATTATATTCTAAAGCCATAGTGAGGATCACTTTTCAGCTATTAACAATAATAACTATTTAAAGCACTTGAGTTAGTATGTATTAAATATATGCTTAAACAGTTGACTAGATAAGCTTTGTATATTTTATACCTACTATTACAAGTAAGCTTATCCTATTATATTCCATATTTATAAACAGGCCAGCTCTAGTAATGATCATTATTGTTGTTTAGCCAGTTTTATAATACTACATGTTTATAGGTAGCCTGGTTATATAGTACAATCCAAGCATATGTATATTAAATATAACACTAATGACTCTATAATAGTGCACATATACTGTACCTATGTACATTTTTATATAGAGTCTATGTCTAGAATCAAGCAAACTTACTTTATCTAGGCTAGCTATAATAGTGCAAACAAATAAATAACAGGCTGGACCATTACAATAACTATTACTACATGGCAGGCCTGACCCAGCTGGCCATGATAATAGGCCTTAATTAAGACAAGGTGGTCGCAATAGTACCTATGACTATAACATGGGCTTGCACCTTAAGGCCGAGCTCAAGGTCAACCCACTATGTGCAATCCATTTGTAGGCTTGGCTTTCTTGGATGAGCCTATGGTGGTGGAGTCATCCAGTTCTTTTAGAGCTTTGTCTCTTGTGGACTCGCCCATAAGGTCAGACCCTTTTGATCCCTTTTTCTATCTCCCTCCAATTGACTCACTGACCCACCAGTACCCATTGGACCCATTCACCAACCTGCCTTTTGTCAATATAGCTCCCTGCCTATATCTATTACCATACTCTGTAGACCTGCATACTACCAGTTCAAAGCTACCAAACATTCCTATCATTCCACTTGATAGACTATGTGATAAAAACCCTGCAATACTCTGCCCAAGTCTGCGCATGCCCGCCAGTATTCAAAGCAGCCTCTGCATCACTTCTGTCCCTATCCTTTTACTCCAATTTGGCTACATCTCTTTCTGGCACAATCCATTTTTAAGCATCCTGGAATTCAATATAACTATGTTGGCATATCCTGCTTCACTTTATGTTAATAATATCAACTGTAGCAGACTAAGTAAAGCAGTAGTAACATCGATTATGGAAGTTACTGGTAACGGTTGCAGCGGTAATATAGTACCAATATTTCTGCTGAAATATCATCTTCATGAGATTACACTAGAACAGCTCACTGATGCTATTGCATACCCAACACATACTCCAATCCGCATTTATTACAGCTCTACTAATACTAGATGAATGCCAGCCTCAAGCAAAGCAAAAGGTGAGTATATTTTTTTGGAAGATGCTTGGAACCTGGTAATGCATGTCCCTAGGATCTGATAAGTATACAGTGACAGGGAAACAGGCAGAACATGTGACATGGTCCTCTAACAGTGGCTTTTTCACGTCTCTAATATTTAGATGATCAAGTGGAACTTTCGATTGCCTGAAGGTGCATTCAACAGGTTGTTTGCTGCTACCCACCCTCTTTCACCTACTGTCAAAGCTAGCATAGCTAGCAAGCACAGGAGACAGTATTGTGGGTAAGTTTGTTATACTTATCCTAGAGTCCATAGATAGCTAACTTGTAGCAAGGGATTTTTCCTGATGAACACTTATCACAAGGAACTGGTGGCCTGCACTAATCATTTAGTGCACAGTCCATACCCAAGGATGCATCTCAACATGACTACAGTCTGACATTATCCCTGTAGTCCCAAAATACTGCTGACTTTGATTGAGGGGCAAGCAGTATATCAGAAATATCATGCTCAGACTATCAATGCTATCTTGGAGATAGGTTCTATCCTCCAGCTTTCAACCTTTTGGGTAACATGAAGTGGGCAGGAGTAAGGCAGATGCAGTACCTAGATAGAGAGATCGCCTTTTTGGGGTAAATTATGGATTCAATAGTATTGCTAAGGTAGAAGTGCAATATTCACAGTGCAATGGCTTGGGTACATTACAACAATGTGCTCTTCCAGATGGTGGAGGAGATTTTCGAATAATTTATCTCTCTCCTTTCTACTTGCGACATCCAGTTTTTCCTGGGCTAGTTATATGTGTGTTCCGAAATTGGTAGAGGTATGGTGCAACAGGACTTAATTCATCTTTCAGTTTAGTTTGTAGACAGTAGTATTTGATATTGAGTTACTTGCATGCCCAATACTATACCTGGTCAGAGGGAGGCTGAATACATAGCCCACCCCAGCAATCTCTCACACCTATCTTGCTTGTTGATTCCTCTGATAGCCAATGTCTCACATTTTTCCTAGAAGCCATCATGCAAGATGAGTGCAATGGGGGGCAATCTCCCTGCAACAATAACTCTAACTGCTGTAGTTTCTACTAATATGATCTCCACATTCCTCGCATGTTCAGCAATGAAGTAGTGTCCGGGTTGAACATCAGCCTTCTAAAATTGTGTTCAATAGTTCCCAACCCATCACCTGGATGTCATTTGTAGGCTATTTACCTGAGTCATCTGCATGACTTTGCCTTTGCCCGATATCTCTACAATGTGTTCATATTTAGCCTAATTAAGTGCTTTTGATATAGTAGTCGAACTCCTCCTACAACATATATGCTTTTTTCTTAGATGTCCTTCTGGGACTATAAAGTCTGTTCTGCTGATGACTTGCTCCCATCACTAGCATGACACTTCCATAGACTAACCACCCCATGGTGCACTTAAACGGCCAATTTGGTCCCTTTACTCATTTAATCTTGCATCTACACAATTTCAACCTACCTGCCCTTTCACATGGTGACTCTATAAGTAGCCTGCCTATCCTACCTTTATGACTTCTTCACCGCATGACCACATATCAGTCAAATATTATCATTGCTAAACTATTCATACCTCGTATATATGGTAATTATAGGATGTCCACATTGTACGTACCATGTGCATTCTACACTCTTCCAAATTTGTCATGCGGGCAGATTTTCCACTTTCCCTACATGATATTCTCACATTCCTTATGACTTCACAGTGCTCCAAAATACCAATGGTGGTACACATGTCTCCCAAAGTTCTCTCAAACCTAGATATAGCCTTAACCCATACCATGTTTGATTACTATGTTCTACTGCAGTTTGCAGGCAGTTGGTCCTCCTCTCTACCACTTCTATACTCTTATTTCTTTGTTTCGGAGTTATAATAGATACAAAGTTTAGTAAATATCTTTTTTCTACTTAGTTTATCACCTTTGTGCTTAAGATGCTTGGTTTCAATTTTTTAGATTTCTCTTGCAGGCCAACTACCCATCTTACCCACATGATGTTGTCTTACCCTTATGACCTCACCATGCTCTTAAATGATCAGGTTTGAAGGAAACAATACTTCAGAATTAATATACATACTTCAGGTATAGGATACTGTCTTCCTGCCTCTGTAACCTATTGCCTAGAGAGGGAGATGCATTCTGTGGATGGTTTGCTTGGGTCACCCGTATGGCATTTTTACTATCTTATGGACTCATGATAGTTTTATATCCCCCTCTGTCTTACTTTGAAGTTCCAATATTTATATCTGTATCTGAGTTAGAATATCATCCTCTCAGCCAAGCATTTCAAAAGGGAGGCATGTATTGAGGCCAGAGCACTTATATAAAATCCTCTAGCCTTATATCCTTACAATGCTCCAAATTCTCAATTTCTGGCCACCTTCTACCAATATTCCTTTGAAATTAGAATGTTGCCTTTATGTTTAGGCTGCTAGGGTACTATCTGACCTCACTAATTCCTCCAGCATCTGAATGTCTGAAAGTTGGATGCTACAGGTACCAAGATCAATAAAAGAGCATACCAACTTACTATGAGCTGGCCACTTTATGCAGTACTATAGTATAGTGTTAGAAAGATGATTTTGACTCAGGAAGGAAATCCTAGAGCACACAAGTCTCACATTCCTTGAGTGCAGGGCTTAAAACCTTGCACACCTGCATATACCCATGCACACCCATGCACAGTGGCCGAGACTTGTCACTGGATTGTCAGTCTGGTTTTCCAAAATATCTTATAGCCAGGTTTTGTGCATCTCTCCTTGGACAAGCTGATACTTCTAAATCATGTCTCATATCCTCAACCTATTGCCTTAAGAGAGTGATATCCTTCAAAGTAGTTTACCTGCTCTGCTCTCATAGATTTTTTAGTGTCCAAGTTATAATCTTAAAATGCTCATATTTTAACTTTGCACACTTTTAACACTGCAATCTATTCCTTTTAGACTTAAAATATTGGATGGTAAGGCCTTAAAATACTAGATAGATCTTTTCTCAGTATATCTCTATAGAAATAGACATAGGTCTACCTATAAGGATTTTGGCCACATTAGTAATTCCTCCAGCATCTGAACATCTGAATGTTGGACACTGCTAGCATCTAGATTTCCAAAGCAGAATACTAACCCACTATAAGTTGGTCACCTCCTGGGGCAGCATGGAATAGAGTTAGACAGATTGCTGACTCCCTTAAAAATAGTTCAGGAGTGTGCAAGCTCTGCACAAGAGGAGTGTGAGGCTTAGGGCCTTGCACAACCACAAACACCTATGTACAGTAGTCACTATTATTAGCAGCAATGTCCACACAATACTGGCAGCTGTGCATCTGTTTGGATATTGGAGGGGCCTTGGGGGATAATATCTGGACCACTTTGAGTATGTTGCAGACCTGTAGTTAGATTATGAGTACTGTTTTCTAAAATGTCTAACAAGGGCATTTTGCAAGTCTGACCTCGGACAGTCTGACATGTTTAAATTGTGTCTGAATTAGTCTAAAAGTATCTAAAATATCTGCATCAGATCATTTCAGATAATTAAGAAGTTACTAATATGCTGTACCTGTACCTGTACAGATGCAGGTATGGGTACAGGCATGTCAGGTATGGTCTATCTGTAATAGTTGCTAACATGGTTAAGCAACATGTTATTAACAGCTTGCTACAAAGATGATAAAAGAAAATGCCAGGTCTGCTAATAATAACTGACTATATGTTCTAAAGTCATGTCTGGCTTGACTACAATTATTGTAATATACATGTTTTAGCCTATATACATTCATATATAATCTAGACACTATAGAGGTTGAGCTTGCTACAAATATAGAAAAAAGGACTATAGGCCTTTCTAGTATAACATACACTACAGAAAAAAATAATATCTAGCCTGACTACAATAGTGCAAAATAAAGCACTTCAAGCCTGACCATACTTACACTACACTACATCTAGCTTGACTACTATTATTACTACACTATATAGTCCAGCTAGTCAGAATGATAGTAAATAATATACTTAAAGTGTAACTATACTAGATAATACATATATTAGAATATGTCTAGCTTGACCACCATTATAGCCATATATATGTGGTCTAGCTGGCCATTATAACAGTTATATCATATGTCAGGCCCATGCTGAATGGCTACAATGATAGGACTTAGTTATGTCCAAATGGTTACTATTATAGGGTATTGCTACTACATTGTGTGTAGTGCTTTTCTATACCCCATGATATTCTGTAGGTGCATCTGTATGTGTTTGATTGGTCCAGTCTAATGTTTCAATAATCTATTATGTTAGTGGTGGTAGTTGCACTTGTATATTAGGTTGTGTATTAGTGTTGGATGTAATGTATTATCCTGCAATGTCACATGTTATTCCTTATCACTCTTGGTTAAATCATATATGATTGTTTGTTGCATTAAGCACCATTAGTATATGTTACACTACAGGTTTTGATGCATTATTGCTGCTACTTTACAGGTAATTCTCTGTTGTTACTAGGTATTTCCACTACTAAACAAAGGGACTTTGGCTAGAAGCTGTATTTTACTGCTATTACTTGGTTTACTGAATTACTGTGAATAACTTGTAACTAGTAGCAATCTAGTACTTATTCTAAGCAATAACTTGTAATAGCCTAAGGTGGTTTTTTCTAATGAGGGTCTAGTCCTAGGACCAATTATAACCAGTCCTAAGACTGGGACCTAACCTGTAGAAACTGGACCAGGACTGGTGAACATTTAGTCCTGTCCTTAGTCCTGGTCCTAGTTCTTAGGTTACAATATATATACATAACCAATGATAACCAGTTATAACCAGTCTGGAACTGCATACAAAGACTGAAAAAGACTGCAGAAGACCATAAAGGACTAGTCATATAGTATTCAAGAGACTTCTGAGACCTCACCACATAGCAGACAAGACTATCCTATAATTAGTATATTATGATATGTTGGCATCACTTGAGGGCTTCAAGACATATGCAAATATTCAAGAGACATTATTTTTACTATATTTCTAACTATGCTACTCATTCACCCACTACTCTACTACCCACTATGGCTTTTAAGGGTAAGGAAACAGAGGCTACAACCTTCAAAATGTGGCTCATCAAAAGAAAGAGGATTATCAAAAAAATGGATAGAAGCAAACAGAAGATTAAGAAGATGAAGACAGTAAAGAAGGCACACATAGTTGCAGGTATGAGAAAGGCCAATAAAAAGTCAAAGCCAAAGCTAAAGCCAAAGCCAAAGCTGAAGCCAAAGCTGACAGGCACAAAGGGAGCTAAAAAGATGAAGGCAAAAGGTAAAACAAAGAAGGAGGCTATAGTTGAGAGCAGCGATGAGGATAGCATGTTGGTATTAAATAATAAAGATGAGGATCTGGATAGAAAGGAGGATGCCCATGAGAAAAACAATGAGAGTGAGAAAAATGCAGATGAGCAAGAAGAGTGGAATAGGGATAGGGACAAAGGAGATAATGAGGTACATACTGCACACCTTTAGTACACTGCATCAAAAACTTACCTATTCAACATGCAGTCCTTTGACAATAATGAACTAGCCCTTTCCAGGCATCATGCTTACAAAAAGGAGCAAATACATAACTTGAGGCTTATTTTCATAGTAAGAGAAACTGTGGTGTTTATAGAGGAGGATTGCCCAGGGGTGGCAGAAGAGGAGTATAGTACCTGGTGCACAATTTGCTAGTTAGTCATACATAGCATGTTGGGGACCTATCAGAAGCTCACTATCATCCTAGTGAGAACAAGGAGTTGAAGAAGACAAAGAAAAAATGGGCAAAATTCTTTAAAAGAGAGAACTTATCATTATAATACCACATTACAAGTAAGCACTATAAAACCTACTTACAGCTGTGCAAGGAAAAAGGGATTCCAAAGAACTATGGTGCAGTTTCTGACAATATAAAGGCAGAAAGAGAGGCAGCGAAGAAGGTAGAGGAGAATAAAGATAGGCAGACCATGCTCAATAGCATTATGAAGAAGGTTAAAACCCCAACTGCCTTCTTGTTGGAGGCAATACTGCAAGCTGTGGCTAAGCATGTCATCTGTAGTGACCAAGTATGTAATACTAGAGTTACTTTAGTATCATGCTAGTAACTAATGTTACAATGCTCTAGGCTCTTGCTGTGGCAGACGATATTATGTTTTAGAACTGTCTAGTCACTATATATCCCAAGACCAAGTCTTCTGAGCTCCCTAGTTGCATGACTGTCTGCTTTTATATCTTCAATAAGTTTATTACATATATAGAAAACCTCAAAAAGGATATTAAGACTGCACCCAGCAAAATATCAATACTTTGTGATAACTAGATGGTGCCCCACATGTCAGATCCATTCATGGGCCTTATAACCTTATAGATTAAGGTCTGGAATGATGGGGTGTGGAAGATGTGCAATAAGGCTACAGCATTTCACACCATCCTCAGGGTACACACAGGCATGAACCTTGGCAAGTACATTATACTATTCCTCAACTAGTGTAGTATGACCTTGAAAACCCATTCTAAGGTGCACCTTGCCTCACAATTTACACTCTTTGATTGAGTTGCTAATATTGACTATGGGTCAGCAGCTCAGCCATATGATAAACAACAATGCATCCAACAACTACTCTAGTACCAAAGCCATTGCCAAGCATCTCACACATTGTGGCATTGTGGGCAATTAGACTGCACTTGACTATAACCTAGGGTACACTGCCTCCCTTTTTCTCATATTTTGTGCACTAACATTGATATTCCTAGCTGCTACAGCCAGTTTGTGCAACTCAGCATGGAGACTTTTATGGGAGTTATTACCCAAAAGGCTGTAGCTGAAATGAAGCAGACAATATAGGACTATGACCTGACAAGCAAGAACAGCCTCATTGGTGGCAGCTTGAATATCATTTCGATTCTCCGCATGCTAGCTATGAAGGTACATAACCACAAGTCTATATTTGCTTCCATAAGCATATGGATCTTACTTGCTCATTAGGTACACCTAAGCACTTTAATAAGATGCATGGGTCCTGGTACCCTATCCTCCGATCTTCACATTAGAACAAGATACAGACACTGATTAACATATTTCCAGATCTAGGCCTCTAGACAGTAAAAGCAGCTCTTCCACAAGATCCAATTGGAGAAGGGCAATCTTATGAAGCCTCTAAATCTTGTCCTACACACAATGACATGTTAGATAAGTGTAGGCAAGATATGTTCCCAGACTTATCATCTCAAGAAGGTATGTCCATATTTTTGACTGTTCTATGCAAAGATTATACTGATAAGAGGATTGCACAGTCTATTTGAGCATTCATCACAGTTGCTGATATCTAATTCAGCCCAATTATTACCCTACACCTGAAGTATGGCTCTACTAAGAAGATTCCATGGACAGCATTCCAACTTATAAACAAAGACTGGGAGTATGTCGATCTTTGCACCGAGATTCTTGAAGTAAGTGTTCATACAGGTAGGTAGTAGATCATGTTGCTAACATATCTAGATATAGGATACTGATACATACCATTAACTGTGCTCTATAACCTGTGCACTGATGCTTCACCAGGTAATTCCTACACTCAAGCACCTTGTAGTGAAGTGGAAAAAGAAGGTCAAGGACCCTAAGTATGTGATCTTCCATAATATGCTTAAGACCAGTATTGTGAAGCTTAACAAGTACTACAAAAAACTCAACAACTCCAATGTGTACATCCTTTCACTCTGTACATATTTGGTGTATTATATTGTGCCTCATAATCTGACCCTTTTAACAATGCTCTACCCATACTACAAACTTGACTACATCTGCCATGAGTAGAGTAGTGAGAAAAAATATGAAGCAGACCATAAAGTAGGAGTTTCTGGTGCTCAGAACTGGGTCACATACACATGCAAGGTTGTCAAGAAGGTGGTGCATTGCCTTAATGTGTTTTATACTATTGTTACTAATGTTGATAATTAAATGTGCAAGTATTGGCCAATTCGACTTGGCTGTCCTATGGCAAACCTGGCGGTGGTAGCAGTAGTAGCAGTGGTAGTAGTAGACACATTGGACTCTGGTTCCAACTTGGATGATAACAAATATATGAAGATGCAGCAGGTACTGCTCTATTGCAGCAAGCCCAATAATGGGTAGAAGGTTGAGCTTGAGAGCTACCTGAAGGATACCACTGCCAATATCACTAAGGATACAGATATAGTCCTTTACTGGCAAGTGAGTACTATATTTCCGGGTTTCCATGTGCCTCCAGATTATATAGGTTAACTCATGCTACCCTTTCTACAGTATGCTCACAAGATGTGGTCCACCCTTGGCTGGATAGTGCTTAATTACCTTCCAATAGCTGTCATCCCAGTGAGTATTGAGTTGCTCTTCTTCCATACTAAGGAGGTTTCTACAGACTGCTACTCTTCACTTGATCTAGAGCTTTTTGAGCAGATCAAATATTTGAAGTACTATTGGATACCAAAGCTTGCCAACTATGCATATATCAATCAAGACTGGGTAGAGCAGATCAACATGTAGAACTATAAAAACTTGCTGAAGGCAGACACTATTATTGTGGTAGTGTATAAAAATAATAAGAGGATTAATGATTCTGACTTAAATTAGGTTATTGTACTGGTTTTATTGCTGTAGTGCAAATATCTGGTCCTACTTAAATGTTTTCTAGCATATATATACTATATAACTGGTCCAAACTGGTTATAACTGGTCATGACTGGTCATAACCAATTTATCAGTTCAGACCAGTTATAACTGATGACCAGACCATAGTTCAGTCTAGTCCAAACAGGACCACAAAATCAGTCTAGTCTCTTGAAATCTAACATGGTCTAGTCTAGTCCTGGTCCTGGTCCTCAATTGGAGGGGTCCAAAAACCAGACTGGACCAGACCCTGCAGCACTAGGGTTATATACCTTCTGGTAGTTTTCTGTTGTCCCACCATGTTGATTGCTTTAGAGGTTGGCCCTCTATCAAGGAGTGTCTGAGTTTTTCCTTGACCTTCTTGAATCCTTTCTGATTTAAGAACGTTCCTTGTCGTGTTACTATAAATGGCATAGTCTTGGTAAACTTGCTACTAGTGTCTTTTTAGGTACCTAAGCACTTTTCAACAACTATAGCAACAGTCTTTCAAGTAGTGTGTAGGTTCTTTGCACCTAAATAGGTAAAGTAAAAAAGTTTTCAGTCTAATATTATGTCTCAACCTTTAGGAGTTAACCCAAGGGCCAAGCCGCCCAGACCAAAGACTAGTTATGAGACTAGTAGTTAAATACTAGAGTACAGGGCTCTAGAAAATGTAAAAGTATGGCAAAGTATTGTAACTAGTACAATAGATTAAATACTAAGAAGAGACTGAATACTAGGGGTTACTACTGGGGTGTTGCCCCTTAGATGCATGAGAGGGACCTAGGAACTGCAGACTGCACTTGTATAGCTATATACTGCAGACTGCATGGGCTGCAGACTGCAGATTGTGCTTGTATAGCTATAGCAAGGGCTGTATGTCTAGAATAGGTCATAAGTAGAAACTGAGGACTGCAGATCATAGTATTAAGGTATATCTATATGTATAGTAATAGACAGAGAGTTGTATGTTTAGGATATGGTCTTGAAAACTATGGACTACATAATAGAGATATGTCTATAAGATAGATTTGGGTTACAAGGACTACAGACTTGTACCAATAGGGAAACTAGGAAAAAGTGGGTTCCTGTAAGCCTACTTACTGGGTGTTCATAACAAACAGATTGTAGCCTAGTAGCCAAACAGAGTTGTAGCCAAACAGACCTGTAGTCAAATATATTAGTAGCTAAACCAGTTGTAGCCTAGTAGCTAAACAGGCTTGTAGTCAAATATATTAGTAGCTAAACCAGTTGTAGCCTAGTAGCCTAATAGATTCATTGCCGAATTCATTGTAACCTAGTAGCCAAATAGATTTATAGCCAACTAATTGTAGTCTAGTAGTCCAATGGGCCTGGTAGTCCAATAGACTAGTAGCCAAATAGATTTATAGCCAAACTGTACTTAATTAAACACTAGTAGCTAAACCAGATAGTAGTAGCTATACAAATGTAGCTACCAGTTCCTTGACTATGTTCCTTATAAAACTAGGACCCCGGAGCCTCTGAGATCAGAGAGTGGACAGTTCAACTGTCCGGTTTATTGAGTCTCCACCACAAGTTGGACGAGAAGCAATTGTGCGGCCTGCCTAGGAGTCCGAAGCAAAGATAGGCTCGCCGCAGGAGCCTCTTCGATGTTCTTCCGAAGCGTACGAAGCTTCCGCTCCTCTCCGACTCCGCCCGCTGCTGTAATGGATGGTCGAGGTCTGACCGGAACTGGAGTCCTCGTGACGCTCTGGAGGTCCGAAAATAGTATGGACAGAGGGTATTCGCCATTCCACCAGAACCCGTTACGCAACTTTCGCAAATGTGGGGACATTGCCAACAGAACATGCTCAAACAACTAACCACACCCTCATTTCAAGCAGCAAGTGGTTTAATGACCGGAAAGACGTCGCTCTGGCAATACCGAGTCGCCTGCGGCCAGCATCACGTGTGTGTGGCAGTGAAGAACCGTCACAAGGATCAAACAAGGCAACCGCCAGCTTTTTCCTGCGACAATCCACCTGCTCCGAGTGGACCAACAATTCGGAATTCGCCCTGGGCACTGCTGCTCGCCGCATCCCATGCCGCGCTCACTTCCATGTTCCTTGTGTCAGCTCGCCAGAATCAACCCGCCCTCATTGGCGGCCAGAACTCGTCTCGTGTTCCGAAGTCTCATATTCGGAATTCGCTAGCTGTGCGTGTCCAGCTCTGGTCCCAATCTCCTCGAGCCCATTCTTCCCCGTGGAGTCACCTTCGGACACGTAGCCTTCATATACCGCCCCTTCGGCAACTCTGACCTGCTCCCGCCTTTTCCTTTCCCTTTCGGCCTTCGCCACCATCTTTGGGCTCCGTTCCGCCCCCAATGCCTCTCATACAGCCAGTATACGCATGGAAGAGTTGGCGAGAGCGCATTCGGTACGTCCTTCAGCCTTTGATCCAGCCGGCTGGCAATTCGGTGTGGGTCGCCCGTGGGGCTGCATGGCCGTGAGGAGCCTTTCATGCTCTAGCGTCTAACGCAACCTTTCGTGGACCATGGGAGCGTCCTCAGTGGTTATGTGCCACTCTACCACGGGGCCTTGTGCCCGCCATCGCCAGCCTCGACGTACGACACATTGCTAACATTGGGCTTCACGTAGTCATTTTACTTGGGCTTGGCATGCAGTAATCATGGGTACGGGCGCGGTCTCGGCCCTCGTCCACAACTTTCCCTACCACAACGACAGCCTGGTGCTCAAGATTGTCGCCCTTGCTATCTTCTTGCTTAACCTCGTGCTGTTTGTCTTTGTCTGCGCCTGCACAATACTCCGCTATGTTCTGTTCCCCGAGGTATGTCTCCGGCACTCGACACAGAGTTCAGGTAAGTCCTCAGCTATCTGACTAACATGACTATTGTCTATAGATCTGGTCCTTAATGATCCAGCACCCGGCACAAAGTCTGTTCGTAGGGTGCTTCCCCATGGGAGCCGCTACCTTGATCAATTCTGCTTTGGTGCGTCATCTCCGCGCGCTTGTATCTCCTAACTCCCCATACTCACACTACTGCAGAACATCAACCAGGACTGGGGCTTCGGTGGCCCGGCATTCCTATGGACGCTTTGGGGGTTTTGGTGGTTGGACTCCGCTGTCTCCTACGTTATTGCCTTTGGCATGATCTACACCATGTGAGTGCATCATATCTTAGTTGTGGTTTAGTCTTTTCGCCTTTGTTGTATGCTTGCTAGTTGGTGTGGTTTGTGTGTTGTACAGCGCTGCAACCAATATCTCGCTCAAATTGCGCGATCATATGCGCGCTAGAATAGTAGACGCCCGCACATGCTACCAAGTTCGGAGCAGGGAGCGTCGAATGTGTTTCCGCTATCTCCATCGTTCCAAGCTCATGAACAAATTTCGACAAATGCATGCGCGGCTTCAAGGGCACTTCGCTGACTCTTTTTCGTCAGGATGACTCGCCAGGACCACTCCGTCAACAAGATGACCGCAACATGGCTTCTGCCCGTGGTCACCCTCATCGTCGCGTCGTCCTCCGGCGGTCTCATGTCGCACGCACTCCTCCCACACTCCACAACCATCGCCCTCTTCACCTCCGCATTCTCCTTCACGATGGTCATCATCGGTCTGAGCTTTGCGCTCATGATGATCACCGTCTACCTCCTCCG
>BACB01002630.1:0-11690 GCA_000338015.2 Ganoderma multipileum BCRC 37180
TTCCAGGAATGGATCACCTCCTCTCTCCTCCCGCGCATAAGGGAAGCTGAGTCAGACCTCCACTGCCTACACGCCTACACGGACGGCTCTGCCACCTCCAAGGGAGGGAAGTCCAGTGCGGGCTTCATACTCCATCACGGACCGAACCAGCTCCATGCTGATGCCAAATGGTGCGGCCGGTCCTTTTCATACGATGTTGAGCGCCTTGCCTTTCTCTGGGCACTTCTGGCTGCTGCAGATCACCACCACGATTGGAACATAAATCACATCCACATTCTCACCGACTCGGGATCGCTTGGAAAAGCTTTCCTCGATGTCCGTGACGGCAACGAAACGTCCCTCGCCATTTCCCGAACATTACGGAACTGGTTCCTCCGCTCCCCACGCCATCGGCTCACGGTCTCATGGGCACCAAGCCACGTGGGCATCCCCGGCAACGAAGCCGTCGACAAGCTTGTTGGTGATGTCAAGACGCCTCGATACGATGACCTGACAGAACCCATTCCCACCACCCACTCGTGGCTACGCGCTAATATCACGCGCAACCTCCACGCTGCTGATCTCCGCTCCCGCGTTGACTCACGCGATCCCACCAAGCTCTCTGCCAAAATGGGCAAGAGCCTTCCCAAACCAGGGGGCGAACTGTCTCCCGGGATCGTCTGCCACCTTCAAACGATCACTCCGAATTCTAAACATTGCTTAATTGTTCGGTTCAAAGATCACAGCGCGACTCTCTTCAGCCGCCTCTGTCACCTGCTTTCAGGTCATGCACCTATTGGGACCTACCACTGACACATCCGTGCCGCATTAGAGGAACCCTTTTTCTGCCCATGCGGTTTTGATTGGGAAGCCCCCGATCACCGTGGCTCCAGCATCCACTCCGTTGAGTACATCCTCTATGAATGCCCAGCGTACACCTGTCACCCACGACCAGGCCTCATTGTCGATGGAGTTCCGACTCCACCCGACTACCTACGGGAACTTGATCCATTCCCCTGGATCCTCCACTTCCTCCGGGACAACCCTTCTGCGCTTACTTTTGCGGACATTCCCGAGGGAAATTCCCTTGTCTCCCTTTTGGAGTTCGTTAACACTAAGGCCCTACACCTGGCCTGGTTCGAGTTCCATAACGACCCTGACGGGTTCTGCTCGGTTCTCCCTGACGATCATCCACTTAACAACCACTACCTCTCTAACAGGGGCTCTTTCATCCAGAAGTTTATACACGACTTCCGGGAAGCGTGCCTTTGGGCCACTGCTTCTCTCAACCTCCACGTTCTCTGTTGGAACCTCACGAACCGAATGAGATCATATATCTTCCATCTTGCATTACATGGACATTTCATTACTACATGTGACAAACCAAACCCGGACCAAGCCGACTCTGCCGAATCTGCCCGCTCCTTCGACTCCATCCCAGGTGTGGACCACTAACTGATCACATGGTTCACGCCAACCCTTCCACTACTGGCTATGCTGTGGACCCACCCGGACCCCGTGTCCTAGTATCAAACAAACATGGGATAACGCGCGCGCTGTACATACTTACATAAGCTCCTCATGTAGTAGTATACTGCTAAGGCGCTAGAATATAAAAAAAAAAAAAAAAAAAAAAAAAAAAAAGACCTCGGCCAGCGCTGGACATAGTAACCTGCCTGAAAATGCCTCCTCATGGTTGTTTCGATATCGAGCACAGATCTGTTTCAGACGCATCGCAGGGTTTGGACAAATATCGTTGGTGCATGCCATGAGTTTGTCTACTATAGTAGTACTAATAGTACCTTAAATCACGAGTGGCCATGCCCGAGTTGCACCTGCATTACTAATCGGAGTTCCCCCACGTGAAGTAGTGCCAAATGGACGATTCTAGCCAGCAAGGCTAGGTGCTTCGTCTTGTGGATGGTAATGCGAATATAAGGGAGAAGGCTTAGTAGTCGAATTATGACTTATACTGAGACGATGCCGCATTCATGTCAAAGCTGGCAGTAGCTAGTACATTCTAGTCCATATTGCACAATACGCAGTATGGGAGCCGTGACACATGGAGGCAGCAGTTACACAAACTTGTGGCACACAGTGGCGACATCAGTTACATCCAGCACTACGAAATGGGTGGTCCCTAAGCAATCCCGGTACATTACGGTTGAAGTGAATTGTCTGAAGGTTCTTTGAGAATGTTAACGCGGATTAAACGTGAATACATGTCGTGTAATGCCCGATGTCTGTCATGAAACATTATTCGATGAGAAGTCAGAAGATACTGGTAGATATATATAGTGACTTACAAAACTGTTTCCAGAAATGGTTACCTCCGACCGTTTTGGGCATAACTTTGTAACTACTTATCGGATTAATACGAATTAAAGTGTGTTTGGTAGATATGCTTCTTGGCTTTCGATCGGTATATAAATCATATCTAACGGATAAAAACTCGCCAAGATATCGACCACTTTGTACTACCTATGCCTGGAAACAGTTTTGTAACTGATGCATTACAGATGCAAGATTCCCAACTCTAGTACTTGGTATAGCCCCCCTTGGCCTTCAAAACAGCTGCAACCCTAGCAGGCATGCTTTCAATCAATGCCTGACACTCCTGCTCTGAGATTGCCTCCCACTCCCTCTGCACTCTCTCCTATAACTCCTGCATTGAGGTTGGTGGCTGATCGTACTTGGCAAGCTTTCTTTTGAGGAGAAACCAAAGGTGTTCAATGGGATTAAGGTCTGGGGACTGTGGTGGCCACTGCATGACTTCGATTTTGTGCTTTTTGAAGCACCGTTTGGCCTTCTTACTGGTGTGCTTGGGGTCATTGTCCTGCTAGAAGGTGATATCGTCGGGGTTGTAGTTCCAATGGAAGAGGAAATTTTTGAGTTCATCCTCTATAATCTCCATGTAGAGGTCGGCCATCAGGAAAAACTCCCCTTGGGAATTACTAGTAACATATGTAATAGTTGCTCAAATACTACATATTCATTGTAATCTATGTACTATCAGTATGCTATCTTGAGCTACAGGACAAGGAAACTGGCCCAATCAATTACTGGTAATTTCTGCACAGTTACAAAGAAGTACATATCTTACAACATTCGGAGCTGCTCAGGGCACACATGAGTAGGCATAGGTCAAATGACTATAGCCAACCTCACATGTGTGCACACAACCTATTAATGAAGATAGACTCGCCATTCCAGAGCCATCAAGGCCACTGGCTAGTCTCACCAATTGGCAATGCATGGCTATGGGGCCCTGAGTATCCCTGGGATGCTCCAGAGAAATAATCACCAGTTCACATAAGCTTGAAGCTGAAGCTTGTAGACAAGTCTTCACCAGATCTGGTAGGCTCCACACTGCCACTGACGACAAGAAGCCCAACCATGTTGACTTAACGAGGACAGAGAGAGCATATCATGATAGTGGCAATGTGGCTATGGATAGGGATAAGGATATATCAACGTACTAATGCAACCGGGAGAGAAGCACGAAGGGGAGTAGCCATAAGCATGATGAACAAAGGACATGGGCTGAGCTGTCCGGGTTGATAACACTGTGCCTTCAAGTCTTGAGATGGCAGAAGGATAAGGGTCGGAAGGAGCATAACAGATGCAGGTAGAGAGGACAATATGGAGGAGAGCGGGAATAAGCAATGTTGTTGTGTGCTGAAGAATAAAGGAAGGCGGACGAGCTCTCTTAGCTCGCCCACATCAATGACATACCTGGGACTTCTCCACTTTCTCCCGATCCTCCACCTTCCTCAACTTCCCTTCCTCTTCTTCCTTGTCGCATCATGTCGATGTGGCAATGGACAGCCAAAATGTGTCCATGGTCACAAGCCATTAGGCTTGGCAAATAAAAGTGGTGGAATGGTAGAGACAGCAGAGAGGGGAGAGGAAGTAGGAGAAGTCAAGGATGCACAGGATGGAAGTAGGTTTCAGGCGACCATGGCCTGGGAGGGGAGACGGAGAAGACAAGAACCGAAGTCTGACAGAAGCCAAGCTGTAAGACTAGATGCTCATAATGCGTGCATGCATTACAGGCATCTAATCTCATAACTTGTTCTCAAGCCGTCACATCGAGCGATGTGGTATGCAGTCCTCCCTTGTCCCTCCACTCTCAACTCTTCCAATCATCCTATCTCCTTTCTTCACTGAACATATTATCCATTTCTTCAAGCACAAGCTCAACAACTACCCCTAATGGCAACTGCCTCTGTCTTCTCCACGCCCTGAGCATCTTGAGTGAACTCAACTGCCAGACAAGTACGCGTTCTCTTAGAGCTCATATTCGTTGTACATCTACCTTCCCCTGCTCTTCTCTTTGAATTTACCTGAGACATGCAGCCGCTTGAGGCATGACCATTTGACAGGCTCCATGTCAGCACTCTCTGGACCATAGTATCGTCAACCCTCCCTCTCATTACATATGCCCATGTTCTCTACTCACACTACCCTTGCTACATTTATGCTCCATTCCTGCAACCTCAACCTCACCACCCTTCGCAAACTCGATAGATGGTATTCCTGCTCTGCCCCCTCTCAAGTTCGGAGGGACGTGTGCCATCTCTTGGTATTTCTCATAAGTCTATCATTTCCTATTCTTTTTTTTCCAGTCCCACCTAGTGCATGCAGCTACAAGAATGCTACAGTTCTGTGCCTCGGTATTGCACAAGTCTTGTCATTGCACGGGTCTCCTCATTACACAAGTCTTGGTGTTACATAAGCCTCATTGCTCTTTGCCTCGTCTATCACACGTGCCCTATTGTTGTGCACTGTTTAGCTTTTCTGCCCTGCTTCTCTGCTTACCTATTTTGGTTTGGATACTTCAGACCTCCAGCCCTAGTTCATGACATAGCATATATCCTTATAGCCAGTGTTCCCATCCAGGACCGGACACTCGAGGTGTGAGCTGCATTCAACAGTAAGCCTGCCCTGTGTCATCTTTTTATCAGCTCACTGATGTCTGTTGCCACTTAACGTATTTGCGTAGCCTCTGCCTGCCTGCCTATTGCTGTCACTGTTCTTTTGCCTAGTCCCTCTGCTTGGTCTGTGTTTGTTGGTGTCTTTTTTATGTAGTATGTGCTGTAGTCATGTATTGAGTATGGCTTTGCAATATATTGTCTTCTCATCTTTACTATGATCAGTGTGTTTCCAGCCAACTAGAAGCAGATGAAGGGTATGCTGATATGCTATTGCAAGTACTTTCTATGTAGTTCTTGCTAATTACATGTTGTTCCTAATAACAAACAAGTGGACCTGTCCAATTGCAAACTATGTACATGAATTACTGGGCTACTAGAATTACATGTAATAACTTGTTTTTAACAGTCATTTAGTGGTAAGTATAAGCAATTCCTGGTAATTACCTAGGGGGGTTTTTCCTGATAGCATCCATCTTGCCTTCAATCCTGCATGAATAGCCTGTCCCCTTCCATCCAAAGCACTCCCAGAACATCAGGTTTCCTCCTCCAAACTTGATGGTTCCCTCAACCAGCTGGTCGCTCAGCCCCTCTCCTCTCTTTTTCCATATCTATATCTTGCCATCTGACCCAATCCTGTTGATCTTGGTCTCATCTGACCAGACCACCCTCTTCCAGTCCTCTATAGTCCAGTCCTTCCTCGCCAAAGTGAAGTTGTACTGCTTGGTCTTGTGGATAGGCTTAAGTGCAGGTCATTTCTTCTTTATCACAGCCAACATCCCCACCTCCTTGAGTGCACGGCAGACAGTTTGGACTGAGACAGTCCCAAGGAATATATCCTTGAGCATTTTGTGGACTTGAACAGCTGTATCGGCCTTTCTGGTCTCAATAAAGTGGGATGCATGGCAGACAGTAGTGGAGGAAAGAAGGGATGGACAGCCTCCCTTGGACTTGGGGACCTCAGAAGCGAACTGAGAGCATATTTTGCTGATCTGGCTCCTGCTAACACCAGTTTTACCCATAATATAGGTGATACTGTAGTGTTGTTTGGAGAGAGAGATGACTTTGTTGATAAGAGCCTGCATCAGGAAAAAAGATTTCCTACAGAGCTGCCACTAGGAGCTATGTAGTGTCTAGAGACTATGTAGTCCTTGTGCGGAGTTCCGGAGCGCTCTGTAGTGCCCTGTACTGCCCGTAAAATGAGTGAAATTTTACAGAATGGGTGCACTCATGAATCAGTGGGAAATCTTATAGAAGGCTAAGTCAACGTGTAATTCAACCGTCAGTGGCATTGGAAGACATCAGGAAAACCCACTTTGGCCAATTATAACTACTGAGACCTCAATAGCCGCAGTTTTCATACTATAGCACACAATAGTAGGATAGATCTTATTATGTCAATTCTGCCAGGTCCCTAAGTAAAATAGTAGGATTTGCTCCAATAATTGCTTAATAGCAGTCAAGTAGCACCTGAATAGTCATAATGTCACAGCATATAGCTAGGAAAAAGCCTCTTATAGTACATGAAATGGCACTAGCAGCTGACATCCAACATGTAACAATGTATTAAAAAAGCAATAGATTGAATCAACTACTGGATACAACACTATACAATGAGACAGGTATATAATGTACAGTCTGAAAGTAACTACAGCGAGCACCATCCACAATGTTATTACAAACCAAATCTACAGTCATTGGTAGTAAGAAACTAACACAATATGAAAGCAGACATGATCATGCTCACATCAACCAGCGACCAAATCATGCCCATACGTGGGACTGATATCTGTAAGAGTATACACCCGAGGAGTCAGCCTGGAACAAGCTGCCGGTGCTGGCCGACGATGCACAAGTCAGAACAGAATGACATACCATGTGGGAGAGCGCTTCCAGTGTGCAGTATGCTCGGGACGACATGATAACTTCTGTCTTAAATGGGTTGCATGATGAATTAAACAAGGCACCGAGACACAAGCACAGTTCAGCAGGGCATACAGCCAGTAGATAAGAGAGACTTACAAGCATCCAGGGAGTAGACATTGCCCACGACGATACCGACAACGCTTGATGGCTTTTGGGTCCAATGCGTATGACGTGGCCGTACAACACCGCGATACGATATGAAGAGCGTCAGGCGAGTGAAGCAGGGAGCGAGGAATGGGAGCATCAGCTGAACACTTACCTCGTCAGAGGAGGCATGCAATCATGAGTAAACAGAAGCATCCAACATCTGGACCAGATGAATTAGATACTCATCGAAAAATAGCAATGCTTCCGGGGGAGAGACGACCAGACGAAATCATCACTATACATACTCACCTTGCATAACCCTCATCCATATCCGCATGGAGTAAACTTGAAGCTGGAATTGATTGAGAGAGGGAGCCGAAAGTCGAGTGGGGAGCGACGAAGAGGAGCCCCACCATGCCAGGAAGCACTACCGCCTACGTTGTGGGATCCTTTGTTGTGCGAGGCCAGCCCCATTCAGAATAGGGTTGTTAATGCAGGCGAGCGATGGGCTAGCGATAACGAGATGGAGAGGAGACCGAAAGAACAAGGTGGGAAAGGATGACCGGCAGAGAGGTGTTAATGTTGAGTAGAAGGAAGCCCATGGCAGATACGACGTGGCAAGGCCAGACGCCCAATCAGCAGACGCTGAAAGGCACGTGCATCCTGCAAATCCGCCAGCGAAGGCAGCAAGTCTTGGCTCCCATTGGGCTCTAGCTACTAGCGTCGCACACCCATCCCCGCCTACCAGCAGCAGCAGCAGCAGCAGCAGCCTTCTGCTCAGCCCCCAACTACCCACCCAGACGCTCTCCACCACTCGCCGCCCTAGCCCCAAACATCTAGCACCTTCCTAACCCTCTGCCTCCGTGATGACCCTCCCGTGGTGACCCAGCCTATGCCCAGCGCATCCAGGAAGCGCAAGTCACTGGCGACAGTCCCGACAGACAACTCTCATCCTCATCCTTGTCCTCCTCGTCCTTTTCGTCCTCCTCGTCCTCCCCCTGCTGGGCCCCCAAATCTAGGCGCAATGCCCCCCCTCTGTCACCAGGAACAATTTAACCGCATGCAATACCACCCCTGCACACGCTCATCCATCCCCTGCCCATCGTGCTCTCTTCGCGACCATGGTCGTCCTCGTCTTTTGTCCCCATCCTATGCCATTGCCGCTCATCCTTGCAATGACTGCCGCAATTATCTGCAGCGTGGTGCCTGCTGAAGTCCTTGAGCCACTTGCGGCACGGATGGCCACACTCGCCTTGTTTAAGAGGCTGAACGTGCTCGGCTTGGACGTCGAGAACACCGTCGACACAATGCTCAGCATGCATGAGTGCGGCCCGGATAAAGAGGTCGAGGTCTGCAGATCAAGTTGTGGTGGGAAACCAGAGGAGGTCAAGGTTGGTGGGATGGGCACGGGGTGCGGATCAAGCTGGAGGAGAGGCTTGGAGAGGGAGGCCTGTGGAGCCTGAGGACTATGTGGGTGGCGCTGGGGAAGTGGTGAGCCCAATGGCTCTTGCTTCAGGCCTCGGGAATGGGGGCCTGTGGCAAGCGCAAAGCGTGTCGCCCGGTTAGCGAAAGGGGGTATGGGGAGGTGAATACCCAGTACGTACTCGCTCAACCTCCATGATACGGACCACAGCATGCAACGGCATACTCATGCTCTCCCACAGTGTGCATGCAAGATCAGCGCCATGCATATAGAAGACGTACCCACGTATGTCCATGTCCCCCAAGCTTAGTCCCCACTTGACCCTCCCTACGGAAGCCGGTGTGCAAGTGGCTTCACCAGTGTCCATACCTGCTGGTTACTCCGCCCTCCACTCATTCGATCTTACAGTAATATAGCTTTGTTATGTATCATATATAAGTATCAATATATTGTGGTCTGCGCTTCTTGGTCCCATTTATAAATTTGTTACATTGTTGTAGAGAAGAAATGTCCATTGCTTATTATCCTCAAACCTGTATTAATCATTGTTACTGCAATATACCAAGTTCATGGTCCATCTATCTATGCAGTAGCATCAGGATATATAAACATAGATCTAAGTAGGGATAACATTGTTGTAGTAAGAGGTATAGTAACAAATAGTGTTGAGTTAGTCCAAGAGTAGTACTATTAGTACTAATTGGCTAATGTGGGTTTTCCTAATGGAAGAGGAACTGACAAATTTCCAGTGACCAACCCGGGACCAAGCTCAGCTGCTCAATCAATACAAGTTCCTCTAAACCTGCCCTAAACTGGGTGCTAGCCATTGCCAGGGAAGCCGAGTGAAGATTGCACTTTGCTGGCACATTCTCTTTATCCGCCCATCTTTGACGCCCTCGACGCTTCTCGTTTTGCCTCACTTTGGCCTCTTTAAGCTCCTTCTGTATCTTATGTCTGGCCTATTTCTCTCATTCTCCTCGTTCTTCTGAGTTAAATGCTCTGTCTATCAGTAGCACTGGTGATGCTCCAGGTTCTTTGGCGGCCCATTGACAATCCTCCTTATTGACCTTACCTGTATGTTCAGCATCACGCTCAGCGCACCACCATGCTCCTGGAGGATGGGGAGATTGAGAACTAACTGTTTATGAGGATACAGAAGAAGACATGACCCATATCAGGAAACCCATAAAACGCTGTTGTGCTGAGCACGCTGACTGGCACAGCCATCAGCGTGGCAGCACCCACAGCGCCTTCAGCTTTCAGCATGATGGGCGTCAAAATACTCTTCTCTCCCAACATATCCGCCCTCTGTCTTTGTGCCTCATCTCCTGTCTTCTAGCCACTTGAGTATAAAGATTTTCAATGGCCCTTCGATGATATACAGCAAGGTGCTACAGAAGACGAGCAGGGCGGCAACTACTCGGAGGGATGGGTGTAGCAAGGGTGGAGAGGGAAGTTATGGAACGGTGCAGTGAGGAGGATCAGGCTCGAGGAACCTCCAAGGTACGGAGGTATGTACATATGCATTCAGTGAGGGCGGGCCCTGGAGCTTGTCCTCCTCTCTTCTATCCCCCCTCCGTTACATCATAGCCCCGGGACAAGGGCTGCATGTCCCACATGGCTGGCTGTCACTGTCTTGTTTGACTGCGGCACACCAGTGCGTCCTCGGATTTCCGCACCAATGCACTAAGGAGTTGTCCCCGGATGAACTCGTGGTTTGGCAGCGCCATTCTCAGTGACCTTATAGTTCGTGCTTGCGGCCTGCTCGAGGCTTGGCTTTCTCCATCCCGGGGCTTGGGCCAGTCGCGTTTGCATTGATGCGCACCCCAAACCGGCCCATCTAGTCATCTGTAGCATATTTAGACGTGTATATGCATGTATAGCAGTCTCTTATAATGAAGGCCAGCAGAGGCCAGCATGTACGAACTCAATTCGCCGAGATGCTGCTGCTTGTTGTTGCCGGCCCTGCTGACAGTGCTGACAGCGATTTGATGCCCGGGTGCTGGAATGCTGGTAGCTGACATGCTGAGACCTGGCGTGCTGATGGTGCTGAGGGTGCTGTGTCAGCGCTCTCAGCGTTTTATGGGTTTCCAGATGCAGGTATGTACTTACCATCTCCGGTGCGGCGGTAAGCTGCCGTATTGTCCTTATTTCCATCTCTACTCTTTGCATCGATATGGATAAAGCATGCCCTTGCACACACTCTATATCTGACCCATCCTCTCGCTCTTGGTGGTCGGCACATGGTGCAATGTGCCCCCATGCATCGACTACATCATCTGCTTTCACATCCCTATCAAGTTCCAGTTCTCCTTGTGCGCTGTGAGTGGTTTTGTGTCAAGATGTGGTCCCCGAAAATGCTCACCCTTTTCCAACTGCAGCAAGGTCATGCCGCACATGCACTGGTCCCAATGGATCATTGGCAGTGTGGTGAACAAGGTGAGTTGATTGGGACGTGCCATGCATCCGATGGCATTTTGGTGTGCCTAAATCACATTCTGGAAAAGTGTGTACTCGTGTTTCAGCTGCTGTTAGAATCAAGTTGCTGACTGTTGTATTGATAGGTCTCGTGTGCCTGCATAATGTGTTTACAGGCTGTGGGATGAGGTGCGGAGGCTGGTTTCTCATAGAATAGCGGCTTGTATTATGTGTTGTAGTCTAGTCTGTCAAATTGCATTGCTTTTGTCCTGTATTTGAGTGAGTGTGCCTGTCAAATGCAATGTAGCGAGGCATTGTGAGTCACCTACTGGCATTTATAGTGATCTACAGGCCTTCTACAGAGCACTACAGAGATGTGGTGGGGTGGTACGGCGCTCTACAGAATCAGGACTTGTCTACGTGCACTATGGAACTCTGTAGGCTATGGATGCCTACATAGTCAAGTCTTTTTTTCCTGATGTGAGAGAGAGCAAGAGGCATGGTGGTGGTCAAGGAAAGAGTTGTACTGCCCGGAATTATGGCAGGGATTGATGTTCATGACCATGCCAACCAATATTCCCACCAACCGTGGGATGTTTACACCGGAATTTGCTTTACATGACCTGGAAGAGTGCAGCCGAGAAGAGAGTTACAAAACTGTTTCCAGGCATGGGTGGTACAAAGTGGTCGATATCTTGGCGAGTTTTTATCCGTTAGATATGATTTATATACCGATCGAAAGCCAAGAAGCATATCTACCAAACACACTTTAATTCATATTAATCCGATAAGTAGTTACAAAGTTATGCCCAAAACGGTTGGAGGTAACCATTTCTGGAAACAGTTTTGTAAGTCACTGTATATATGTACGAGGGACATTGAGCAGTGTCAGCTAGGCGCTCAGCACTTGCAACCGTCGACAA